>OY288260.1:27323498-27388498 GCA_958450325.1 Agrostemma githago
CGGTTTTGACCCAAATTAGTCTTATTTTACTCAGAACGACCCACGGGGCCAGAATTTGAGGTTGGTTTTGTGAGATTTGTACTCCGCTAAATGCCCACGTCAGATATTATTGATTCCGAGCCCATATTCGAGTATACTAAGTCACGTTTGCGTCCGATCATCATCGGGTGTTTTGTCGGGAACTGCTATAGATACTAGCAGGCAAAATACGGGTGTTTACAGAGCCCCCAGTCTGACTGAGGCTTGGACAAGGCGAAAGTTAGAGTAGCTACCAGGCCAATCGCAGATTACGACCTGGCAGCCTTCCGGTCGGGTCGTTTATAGTCCAGTAGACTTGCGTGAAGGGCTCGCCAGCCATAAGCAGAGGGTCATACCTGTCTTGATGATGATAGCTCCGTGGGGAGTAAATGAGCTGCGCGGAGACTTGCTTCTGAAGTCTGGGGTGTACCTGTATGCTGACACATAACAACTTGCATGTAACACATAGGCGAAACACTGACTCATGCTGGGGAAATAAAATATTGAATTTTTGAAAGGCAAAATTTTTGAAAGATTTTTTTATTTTTTAGAAATTTTAGGAAAGCTCGGGACGACTTGATTCCTATTCTGGGTTCTGAATTGCAATCAGGCTTGCGCGCTCGTAGGGCCCATATTTGCTGAGGAGGCATGACAGTTAGGGTTCAGTTAGGTTTTCCTATTATAAATATAGGAATCCCTGCTTCAACTTACTGTATCCTAAATCATAAACTCCTCCTTCTCCTCCAAAATCTTTTAGACTTTCAAGAAGACTCAAATATCTGCCATGGGTATCGATCACCTGACTGCAATGCTTTTTGCTTGGTCCCAATATTTTCGGGACGAGGAAAAGGTTCAATTGACCCAGATGGGAATCGTCAGTATATTCCCACTTCAATGTCTGATAATTGACTCACACTTTTTGGACGCCTGCCTAACGTTTTGGGATACTACCCATCACATTTTCGCCTTCCCGCGTGGAGAAATATGCCCTCTACCTGAGGAGATCGCAGCTATAGGTGGTTGGAGCCCTATTTCTCGTCCTGCTATCCCTCTGTTCTACCCGGATCCAAGAAGGAGGCTGAGGGATATCTTGGGTTTGTCTCATGCTGAGACAGATCGAATGGTGCGGGGAAATTCTGTTTCCCTTTTCGAGCTGGCTGACAAGTTTATGAACAATCAAGACGTAAGGGTTACCCCTACCCACATGCGTAGGGCTTTCGCCTTTTGTATGCTGCATCGTTACATTTTTGAAGGGATGATGGAGGCTGACTCGTGCTTGGGTCAAATCAGGCTGATAGGTGTGGTTGACCAGATGGAAACTGGTCATAGCCCTGCTTGGCTAGCCACTGGGAGATCATTATGGGTTTTGATGCCAGGCGACTTGACCCGGACTGACAGCTGATGGGGAGTGTTCGCCTTCTGCAGGTACACATCTTGCGAATTTTTTGTTTTTGCGCGAATTTTCTGATGTACGTAAGTCACTCGATCCAGTGGACCTGTCACTCGATCGAGAGACCTCTTTGACGAGCTTCTGCCTGTTTTTAGAGGGCTTACTCGATCGAGTCAGCTGTTGTACTCGATCGAGTGGGCTCTGGCAAACCTTCCCATTGCTTACGAATTTTGTGTATGCTTTTTTAGATTTGGTTGTCTGAACGTCTGTCGATCATAGAGTCCTCTCCAAGTATACTCAATTACCGGAGCAGCCAAATTAGCTCGAGGAGGCGGCGGATAAGCTCGAGTCATCATATAAACCGAGCCCATTGGGATGAGGAGCTGGTGTTTCATGGTGGTCCCTTAATTAGGTGGACCGTCGCCTGGTGGTTTCTCTCCAAACTGACGGGATTGGCCAAGAGAAACCAAGCCCGCTACTTGGTGATCCTGTCTCTTGACTGGACAGTTCACATTTACCCGGACCGCATCCTGAGGCAGTTCGGTTCGTCTCAGCGTATTCCTGAGACTGAGGCAATCATTAGCGTCTCGCTCCAATTGACGGACGCTATGTGCGACACATGGTTGAAGAGGTGGTTTACTCGTCCCATGTGGACTATACCCAACCCTTGCCAATCCCCTTGGGTTTCACGTGCTTATCAGAAGTGGACTTCCGAGGAGTTCGAGGAAGCTCGTAAAGCTTTGAAGGTTGATGAGGCCTTCGAATTGGTTCGCCGGCAGACGGCGAAGGACAACAGGGGTTTCTTCAACGAGGGAGATACTCCTGCCACTTTAGTCCGATTAGAATCGGGTTTTAAGTCACATACTAAGACTCGATCTAAGGATGCCGGTGCTAGCAGCACGCGGGGGCAGCCAAGCCCCCAGACTGATTTGGAGAGACGACTTGGGCCAAGACTGGCGCTCAGAGACCGACTAGGCCCACGTGACCGGCTTCCTGAGCCCGTGAGGGCCCGACTTGGGCCCATTGAAGTGAATGCGGACTCGAGTTCAAAGAAACAAGTCCGAGCTAAAGAGGTTCCCGTGGTGCTTCGGGAACGTTCCCCTCCGCGTCGTCGCCAGTGGACGGCCAAGGAAGCCAAGGACAAGGGGAATGGCAAGATGCCCTGAATACCGAGTTCTTAGTTTTTATTATTATTTGAATGTTATTACTATTTTTTTGTTGTGTGCTTTTTTTTCGTGGCTTTTGTTGCTTTTTTTTTTGTGATTTCTTGCATTTGTAATTCCCCGAGTTTATCGGGTTTTTTTTAGTAATTAATAAAGGAAGTTTTATTATTAAACCGTTCCTGTCTTTTCTCGATTGCACTAATTGTGCCCTTTTGAGGGGCTGCCTACGCATCCACAATTAGTGGAATCAAACCAAACGTAGTTCAAGCTCGGTAAATTTGCAATCTCGAATTACACCAAGACTTATTTGTTCAAGATGCTTGCGACAGTAGAATGAATAATTCTAGCTCATTGACTTGCTTTTTGCAAAAAACAAACGATTTTGATAAATTTTGCTAATGACATTGAGAAAGGCTAAGGATAGTAACGCTTCAGCTGGTCCAGGTTGGTCGGGTTGACGAACTCATTCTCATCCAGGTCCGTCAGCATTACTGCTCCTCCCGATAGGATCTTCTTTACCAAGTATGGCCTAGCCCAATTAGGTTTGAATTTTTCCCTTGGGTCAACTGGTAATAAAGCTCGAACCGACTTAAGGACCAGATCCCCTTCTTTCATGTTCCCGGGCCTTACTCTTTTGTTGAAGGCTCGTTGGATCCTCTTCTGGTAGATTTGGATGTTGTTGAGGGCACGAGATCGTCGTTCGTCTAGTAGAACCAACAAGTCATACCGTGCTCGAACCCAATCAGCTTCGGGTACTTGACTTTCTAACAGGATTCTTAGGAACGATACCTCTAACTCGACTGGTTGGACTGCCTCCATCCCATAAGTTAGGTAATATGGCGTTGCCCCGGTTGCGGTGCGAATTGACGTCCGGTATCCCCATAGGGCAAAAGGTATTTTGTCGGGCCAGTCCCGGTAATTATCAGCCATCTTTTTTAGTATGGTGACAATTGTTTTATTGGCCGCTTCTACTGCTCCATTCGTTTGGGGACGATAGGGCGAGGACGTATGCCTTTGAATACGATACTTGGTTAACAGGGCCGCAGTTTCGGCTTGAAAATGAGTCCCGTGATCACTGATAAATTCAAATGGGATACCATATCGACATATTATCTTGTCCTGGATAAACTTGGCGACATGCTTAGCATTGAGAATGCGATATGATTCAGCTTCGACTCATTTGGTGAAATAGTCGATAGCTACTAAATTGAAACAGTGTCCGCCGGTACCAGAGGGATTTATTTTCCCGATTATGTAGATACCCCATGTCGAGAATGGCCAAGGCGACGTCATGGTATAAAGTAGAGATGACGGCATATGTTGCACATTGGCGAAGATTTGACAGTTATGAAAATGTTTGACATATAACTGGCAGTCGGCTTCCATAGTATTCCAGTAATACCCGAGCCTCATGATTTTCAGGACCAGCATGTGGGCATTCATATATGGGCCGTTTTCACCTTCATGTACTTCGGCCATAACCTTTTCGGCTTTATATTTATCAACGCAAAGGAGAAGAGCCCCCTGTGTCGTCTTTTTGTACAATTGTCCGTCGTTGGTACGGACGAACTGGGTGGCAAGCCTCCGTAAGGCTTTCTTGGCTCGACCTTCAGTCCTGGGAGGATATTCTCCGTTTGTCAGGTACGTTAATACAGCCTGATACCATGGTTCGGGATCAGTTATCTCAATGTCTTCAATGTCGTGAATGTATGCCGGCTCGGACCATCTTTCGACACAAATTGGCATACTGGTCACGTGGTCGGGAATATTTAGCAAAGACGCCAATTTCGAGAGTGCATCTGCAAACTGATTCTCTTCCCGAGGAAAGTATATGTACTCTACCCTTTGGAATTGTTTCTCGAGATCCCTTACTCGTGCCTGGTAGGCCACGAGATTAGCGTTCCGAGTTTTCCATTTTTGAAGTGATTGGTTAATGACCAAGGATGAGTCACCGTGTACCCGGAGATTTGTGATCCCTAGATTGGCGGCGGCTTGTAGCCCGTAAATGCATGCTTCGTACTCGGCTGCATTATTGGTAACATCAAAGTCCAGTTTGATGAACACGGGAGTATGCTCCCCTTTTGGTGAGATTAGGAGGATCCCGACTCCGAATCCTCGAAAATTGGATGCTCCATCGAAGTATAAATCCCATGTTTTGGTATTGGTATGGAAGATATCTTCATCTGGGAAGGACCAGGTGTCGGTGTGTCCTTCTTCGGGTACCGGGCTATCGGCGAGAAATTCAGCTACTACTCGCCCCTTAATGGCCTTTGACGGCACAAATTTTAGGTCGAACTCTGCTAGCATTAGAGTCAATCCAGAAATTCGGTCATTGAGAACGGGCTTTTCGAAGAGGTATTTGATTGGGTCCATCTTGGATAGCACATGGACCTCGTAGCTGAGCATATAGTGTCGTAGCTTCTTAGTGGCCCAAACCAGAGCCAAGCACGTCTTTTCGAGCATGGTATATTTGCACTCATACTCTAAAAACTTTTTGCTGATGTAATAAATGGCTCGTTCTTCGGGAGTCAACCGTCTGAGCCAGCATAACCCCCATGGCTGTCTCGGTCGTCGTTAGGTATAACGACAAAGGCAAACCGGGTTGAGGTGGCATTAAGACTGGCGGAGTAGACAGGATTTCCTTGATCTTGTCGAAAGCAGCTTGACACTTGTCATCCCATAGTATCCGTTCCCCTACTTTCAGCTTCTTGAAAATTGGTTCACACACCATGGTTAGTTTGGAAATGAACCGACTGATGTACTGGACTTTCCCGAGAAATCCCCTTATTTCTTTTTCGGTTTTAGGAGGTTGCATTTCGGTAATGGATTTAATTTTAGCTGGGTCGACCTCGATACCTCGTTGGCTAACGATATGCATTACTAGAAAAGATGGCAAAGAAACTATGTTAAAATGCCCTAAGACACCATTTTGGAGATGATCTCCAGGTCAAAGGTGTCTTAGGGTAAGAAACCATGTGAGAAAAATGGTTTCTTTGCCTATGCTTTAGAAACCAATTTTAAGAGATAAATGGTTTCTTTGGGCCATTAAAAAGACACCTTTTGTAAGAGATAAATGGTTTCTTATCTAAACATAATAAACCATGTAAAGCACTTAAATGGTTTCTTTGCTTACCCTTAATAAACCATGTACCACACTTAAATGATTTCTTTGCCTACTAACTTAATAAACCATTTAATACTCTTGAATGATTTATTTACTTCCATTACAATTAATATATGAAATTAGTCTCTTTAATTAATTTTTTAATTATTTTAATATTTAGATATATAACTCAACTATTACAATACAATTTACTCCTTTTCATGTATCAACCAAAAAAGAGTTGGAATTCCACAAAATATCCCATATATATAGATATATATCCTGAAATAATTCATAGTTACATTAGAAGCGTAAACTATCCCAAAAAAATTAGTATTCACTTAACTTGTAAACATAAATAGGCCCAAAAATATGGCAAAATGTGTCAAAAATGAGTATTCACTTTGTAATCAATCATCCTCATCCTTTACTTCTTTGTGCTTGAAAACAAATGTAATCCACATCTCTCGTAGCTCGTCAATCATTTCTTGTGTATACGATTTCGGTACATCTTTAAAATACTACAAAAAAAATCCACATTAGGCTCATACACTTGGAAAAGTATTATATGGAGAATTAATACTAAGAAGCAAAACAACTTACTATTACTAAGAAGCACGGAGTATATAAACTATAAACCAAACACTCAAAGCAACACATAATTTCGGTTCCTATTTCACAACACAAGCAGTGAAACAAAATACTACGAAATAACATTAGAGCAGAATAAAGGTGGACATTACATGCTTATTATCAAAACACAAAAACCGAATCACACATTCATACATGTTCCGCAAATGAGAATTTACCAGCAATGGCAAGTTGAGTAGAGTAGAATAAACAAGAATAAAGAGTTGATTGCTAGTCAATAACCATATACATGATTAACAATTGAACAGTATCATCTATGTTGTAGCAACTAGAATGCACAAAGCAACCTTACATGACAAATATGCAGAATCGCAAATCCGATCATAAATTGCCAGATATAAACATTAACAGCATGTACAGTAATCACGATCAAAGCGGAAATCCGATCATAAACTTCCAGATATAAACATTAACAGCCTATACCCTAATCAAGATCAAAATCACTATAAAATTACTACAACGGCCAACCAAGAGAAACATCAATTCACAAACAAAGATAAAAACGTGTTAGGATGTAAAATCAGTGATTGAGCTGCAATAATCCGATTAAACTTCAGGCTAAGACTTCGATTATCTCACGTGGTATCGGAGTCTAAAGAATAATCGATCATCTTCGTCAAGAACCTCAAATTGCAATCCAAATCCCGATATCAAATACTCCGTAATCGATAACAAAAAAAACATCAATTTGATGAACAGACCACAAACACAAAATCCAAGCACAACCCAATTAATGAAATCCGAGATAACCTCAAACCAAATCCCGATATCAAATACTCCATAATCAATAACAAAAAAAAACATCAATGAGAAATAACAGTAACTTTCAAATGCTACAGGTTGGATAAATTTAACACCCAAGAGAATTGGACAGCATAACATAATTATGACTCATTTCACATGTCTGCTGAAAATTACAAATTGTAATGTAGGCTCAACCATTTAATTAGTCCTTAAATAAGATAAACCATGTACTTGCAGCATATGTATAACAAATCAAATCTAATACGGAGAGTATGTATATGCTAAGGATCCCCTCGTAAAATGAAAACGACAATTAATGTGTATCTTTTCATTACAAATAAAGTCCAATGCATATGATCGATCTATGAATAATTGTTTCACGTACCATTCCATCACTAACTTGACCAACTTTATCAACAAAATAAATGGAGTAAGGGTACAGCAGCAATGTACTTATGTCTTATGTACGTAGTATATTACAATACTCATTTTTGTGGATCACACATTCATACAACTTATCTCATTCTTCACGTTAGCTTATTCCCATCCCCACCAACCAAACAATTGAAATTGAGATTCAACATAAATCGATCAATCATCAATGGAAACAACAATAGTAATCTACCCTGCACCAGGTTTCAGCCATTTGATCTCTTTTGTACAACTTGCTAAACTTCTCCTACTCCATTCCCATACCTCCATTACTTTCCCCCTTTCTTCATTTCCCTCCATTCACCTAAAGAGAATATGATTTCACGATGGGACCCTTTGAATTAAATCTGGTACTATATTATTTCGTTCCTGTCCTACAGTTTTCTATCTCCCTCTACTTCGTCATTGTTACTCTATTCATAGTAACACATCCAACATGTTCAAGCATTCTGAATGACACACTTCGAATAAGTAAAAAGAAGAATGGAGGAGAACAACAAAGAAGATGGAAAAAGGAGAGGTAGATAATTTCACCCACGAAATCAATTTCTACCAAAAGCAATTAGAACGAAACAAGTTTACTAAAAGCCAAACGAAACAGATTACATCAGGGAACAAGAACCAAACGAAAAGCACGAACTCCGCAAATCATTCAGACATCAAAACGAAAAGCACGAAACCCTAGCGAAATCGATTCAATTGAAGTATGAAGGAGAATCATCATGTCAACACACAAATCAACAAAAATCACATAACAAACGCGAATTGATTCCAAACAAAAGCAGAAATTAGAATTACCGATTGAAATTGAAAGGAAAACAAAAAAAAATTGAAGGAAAACAAAAAAAAATGGAAGGAAAAAAAAATTACCGATTGAAATCAGACCGCGTGTTAGGGTTAGGAAAACAATTGATGTCGGATTTTGCTTGAATGAAGATGGCGGAAGGGACAAAGAGATTGCTTGAATGAAGATGGTGTTAGGGTTAGCAAAAATGGAGATTGCGAGCTGATTGGGGGTGGAGGAGCGAGCGAGCGAGCTGATAGTCAAGTACAGTAGTGTTGTATGTGGTGCTAAAATAAGAAAACAATAGAGTTGTACTGTATTTGGAAAATAAGAAAAAAAAATGGTTAAGTTGATTAGAAATCATTTGCTTAAAATGATGTCTTTGATAATAAATTTTATGATTTGAAACAGTAGCGGACCCAGAAATATAAGAGAGGGGGTTCACTTTTAAAAAAAAAATACACACCGTTACATTTTGTTGTCCCCAATTTTTTCGACGCACTATTTACTTTAACATTTTTTTTTTCATAATACACTCTTCACTCAAAACAGAAATAATTGTACTATTACTCTCCAACTCTCTCTATCGTACGAGTAATTTGTAAACATAGAAAATATCCAATTTTTTTAAATTATTATCAATTCTTTTTTATTGTAACTATAAAAATCATTTAATTTAACAAATTTATATGAGTTTTATTGAAAAACAAATATTTCATTATTTTATTCTGACTCAGATAAATATATAGTGAGAAGATCATTAAGGGCTCGTTTAATTCACCATGGGAAGATGAAGTTACTGTGAACTTGAAATTCACGTGAATTTGTATTTCATGGGAATTAAAAAATATTGTTTGGTTGCCATGTGGGAATTGACTTCATGCGGGAAGTTCTACCCACCAAGGGGGGGCTTGGTGAGTAACTTCCTCCATTGTGGAGGAAGTGGCAATTCCCGGGAAGTGGGCAACCAAACAACTCATTGAAAATGCACTTCCTGGGAACTTGCACTTCCCGGTAATTGGACGGGTAACCAAACGACCCCTAAAAATTTGCATGAAGTATAAATTTTTTAAATTATCACTAATTACTAAAATTAAGTTTTTTCCCTTGTAACTATGAACTGGTAGCTACATTAGGAATAAATAACACAAAATGTATTGTTTTCATATTCAAAATTAGGGTTCCATAATTGAGAATTACAATTTACTCCCTCCATCCTTTATGTATCTTTCAATTTCAATTAAATAATTCTCACAAATCTTAAAAAGTTGGAAGAAATATAAAGGATGGAGGAAGTAATTAACAAGTACGAGTAATTGACATCAACAAATCTAACTACGAGATTGAGATCCGAAATTGATAATGAGGAAAAGAGTTTTTTTGAGAAATTAGTGAAGAAGAAGAAGAATAGACGGAATATAAATGAGAAAAAAGAGATTAAATAATTAATGTGCGTACGGGGAATTGAACCCAAAAGAAATGAAGAAGAAGGAAAACAGTAAATAGGGAAAAAATGTCGACAAGGGGAATTAAACCCCCACCAACCCCACCAAACAATACAATCTTTGCCAGTGCGCCACAGCATCTTTAGTGAAATATTTCTCACGCAAATATTACAAGTATCATGCTTCAATAATTTCTTTATAAAAAAAATATTGAAAACGGAAGGGTGCGCACGTGGGGTGCTGTGCGCACCCCTAGGTCCACTCCTGATTTGAAATCATTTATTTGAAAAATGGTGTCTTTGTATTATGTTGAATTTTGTTAGAAATCATTTTTTTAGAAAATGATGTCTTTGTATTTGTATGAATTTGATTAGAAATCAATTTTCTTTCAAAAGGTGTCTTTGTTAATAGATAAGAGACCACTTATTTGGAAAAATTGATCTCTTTAACCAAATACACCATTGATTATAATTAAATGATGACTTATTAATGATTTCTTTTGGGCTTATTCTAGAAGTGATGACCCAGTAATTTGCCTGATGTTACCCCGAAACTGCACTTTTGAGGGTTTAGCCTCATGTTGTACTTGCGCAATCGGGTGAAGAATTTCCTTAGGGCGGTGATATGACCGTCCCGTTCATTGGATTTGACGATCATGTCGTCTACATAAACTTCTACTTCTTTATGCATCATGTCATGCAGTATAGTGGTAGCGGTTCTTTGGTATGTGGCCCCAGCATTAATGAGACCGAATGGCATGACGGTATAGCAGTAAGTACCCCAAGGTGTAGTGAAGGTAGTCTTACTCATATCTTCTTCCGCCATCTTGATCTGATTATATCCGGCATACCCGTCCATGAATGATAGAAGGGCATGATCGGCTGTGTTATCCACCAGTATGTGGATGTGTGGTAACGGAAAATCATCTTTCGGGCTTGCCTTGTTAAGATCCTGAAAATCCACGCATACCCACACCTTACCGTCCTTTTTAGGAACCGGCACGATGTTTGCAACCCAGTCCGGATATTCGGACACTTGTATGAAGCCGACTTTGAACTGTTTATCGACTTCTTCTTTTACCTTGAGAGACCACTTGGGCCTCATTCGGCGGAGCTTCTGCTTGACCGGCTTGCACCCGTCTTTGATCGGTATGTGGTGCTCGGCTATTTCCTGGTCTATCCCCGGCATGTCCTTGTAGGACCATGCGACGACATCTTTGAACTCTTGGAGGAGGTTCGTGAATTGCTGTCTCTCCTCGGGATTTAAGGTAACCCTATTTTAAGTATCTGAGGCTCTAAGGTTGTTCCCACCACTACTAGAATAACCTCAAAAGAAATCATTAAGAAGAAATCGTTTAATTATAATCAATGATTTCTTTGGTTAAAGAAATCAATTATCCTAAATAAGTGGTCTCTTATATAATAACAAAGAAATCATGTTTTAGGCAAATGATTTCTTACACCATACAAGTTAATATCAAAGACACCATTTTTTCAAAAAATGGATTGTTAATAATACAATGTTATGCCAAAGACACCATTTTTCAAAAAATGATTTGTTAAAATGTCAAAGACACCATTATTTAAAAAATGATTTGTAAATAATACATCTTATGTCAAAGACATCTTTTCTCAAATAAATAATTTCTAATCATTTTTTCTTTTTCCTAATTTTTTTCTATTAGAAAAAACAAAGAACTAAATAAACCAGAACCATTTTTTCAATTTTTCATTTCTTAATCAAATCGGAATCACCAATAAGAAGGCAAATGACGAGAGAAAGACTCGAAGAAGACTTCAATCAAACCAAAATTTTAAACAAATTTCGACATTTTTACAGTAAAACCCAGATAACTTCAGTTCTCCCCCAAATCAATTCGTCGTCTTCATCTGAATTCTAGGGTTTTGCTCCGCTTTTCAATTCGATTCCTCCGCCGTTCTCTACTCCCTTCTTTATCCACGTAATTGTAATTCCTTCTCCCCCTTTTCTCTAGTCATTTCTCTTTGAATTTTGTAACTTAACATTCAATTAGTGGTTTCCTTTCAATTACTTGCTTTTCTGGGTATATTAGTAGCTTGAATTAGGGTTTTATGTTTAACTACTTGTTTTTTGGGTGAATTTGCAAGTTGTTAGGGAATCACTCCTTTGGGGAAGACTCGGAGTTTCTTTAATCGCACACTCCGACGCGCAGTAAGATTCTGCACTCCGACGCGTAGTACTGATTCTCGTTATTTCACAAGTTTCCCAATTCAGTTTGTAAGTTTACTGTCGATTTTAACTTTCAAATTTCCCAATGCTATTTTCAATGACATTGATGGGAATCATGTAGGAATCGACATCAACTGGTTAAGGTCGAATAAATCCATTTTTGCAGGGTATTATGATGATGATGATGCAGGGATTAACAGAACCTTACAGCTTACCAGTGGGATTATGTACGCAGGCGAGTTCTTCGTTGATCAAATCCAGGAAGCCCAACGATGCCAAATTGGATTATTCTCATATCACTGTAATCACTTGCTCTTCTATTTTTGTGATTTATTTTTTTAATCTGGAATGTGATTTTGGAGGTGACAGTGTAGTAGGTGAAACCTAAT
Organism: Agrostemma githago; assembly: GCA_958450325.1. Taxonomy (NCBI): domain Eukaryota; kingdom Viridiplantae; phylum Streptophyta; class Magnoliopsida; order Caryophyllales; family Caryophyllaceae; genus Agrostemma; species Agrostemma githago. The sequence continues at coordinate 27,335,826 of OY288260.1, forward strand.
TTATCTGCTGGTGTAATTTATCTGTGCGTCGGAAATGCGATTTGCAATTAGAATGTTTGATAGCGTGTTGCGCCGTATTACACATCGATTATTAGAGTCTGGAAATATCACTGTAATCACTTGTTGTTCTATTTTTGTTGTGATTTTTTTATTGCATGTGATTTTGGATCACTATAATCACATAGGAAATTGGATCTTTGGCATTTTACTTGATCTTTACCGATTTTCATATAAACTACTGCTCTTGGAGTGTATGTGTTTCAGTTAAAAATTGATCGATGCGAACTCCAAGGAAGCAAAATTTGCAAGATCTGCCTTATTTGCAAAGCATCTTGAAATTAAAGGTAATTTGTGCACCTTATGTTCATCTTTTCTTCTTGCAGAATCCTATTTGCGAGGCTAATGCAAGATTATATGTATGTTTGAACAAATTGGCTCAAGAGCCACAATTTCCAAGTCTATAAACTCGCAATCACTAACAATAATCCTATAGAAACTAAAATTTATGAGGCGAAAGGAGGGCATCTGAATTGAATGGGTGTGCAATGCAGGTATGAACGAGAAAGAATTCGCGGGAGAAGTATTTGATGCGTTGGCAAGGAAGAGAGGCATAGTGACGGGTACAATAACAAAGACCCAACTCCGTGATTTTTGGGAGCAACTTTCTTACCAAAGTTTCTATGCTCGTATTCAAACCTTGTTTGACATGTATGTGACCCTTTCTTAACCATTTTATACTACTCTTATCATTCAATAACACATTAATACTCCGTGTCAAAGATGTTAGATCGATTGGATTTATTCACTTTGGCCATGACCTAAATCTCGGTATCTATTATAGTTGCAATATATAATGAGATTAGATAGGTATATATAGCTATCTGCTGGTGTGATTTGTCGGTGCGTCGGGTATGCCGTTTGCACTTAGAATGGCTGATAGTGGATTGCGCCGTATTTAAGACCAAGAGTATAATTTTGATTGAGAACTGATCTATTGCCTTTCTTTCACCTTTGTAATTTGTTGAAATATTTACAAATGGAGTAGTGCTTTTACTTTTCCAAGTGTATGAGCCAAACTGGATTTTTTTTGTGTTGTAGTATTTTAAAGATGTATCGAAATCGTATACACAAGAAATGATAGATGAGCACAAAGAAGTAGAAGATGAGGAGGATTGATTACAAAGTGAATACTCACTTTTGAAAGATACGTCTTGCCATATACGGAGTATGAAAATGGTTACACATCTTTGGCATATACTTGGGGCTATTTATGTTTACAAAGTGAATGCTAATTTTTTTTCGGGATAGTGTGCGCTTCTAATGTAATTATGACTTATTTCGTGATATATATATATATATATATATATATATATATATATGAGATAATTTATGGAAATCCGTCTCTATTTTAGTTGATACTTGAAAACAAGTACGAAGTACGTACATTGTATTGTAATACGGAGTAATTGGGTTGTATATCTAAATATTAAAATAATTTAAAAATAAATCAAAGAGACTAATTTTTGAATATTAATGGTAATGGAAGCAAAGAAACCATTTAAGAGTATTAAATGATTTATTAAGTTAGTAGGCAAAGAAATCATTTAAGTGTGTTACATTATTTATTAAGGGTAAGCAAAGAAATTATTTAAGTGCATTACATGGTTTATTAAGTTTAGATAAGAAACCATTTATCTCTTTCAAAAGGTGTCTTTCTCATGGACCAAAGAAACCATTTATCTCTTAAAATTGGTTTCCAAAACATAAGCAAAGAAACCATTTTTTCCACATGATTTCTTACCCTAAGACACCTTTGACCTGGAGATCATCTCCAAAATGGTGTCTTAGGGCATTTTAAGATGATCTCCTTGCCATCTTTTCTAGTAGTGCACATTAATGAACTCGGTCTCTTCAATTACCGGATTCCGAGATTCCCTTTGCTCTAGCTGCTCGATCAGATGTGGAGGTAAGGGTACCTGTTCGTCGGGTTTCTCAATGTCATTGAATAAAATATTTTTGAAAGCAGAATTTAAAAGAGACAAGTCGTAAGCAGAACGGTTGTTATTATTGATTGAGAATTTTGAAAACAGCTCGAAAAGAGCAGCCATCTGATCATTGGTCAGTGGCGGGATTGGTAAGGCACTCGAGACAGACCCCGAAATGCCAGCAGCAGGAATGACAAAAGGGAGAGGAGTTACAGGAGTGACTCTAGTACCGGACTCCCTAGACTCGACCTCAGACTCGGACTCAGACTCGGACTCAGACTCAGGCATGTCTTCCTCTCCAGTGACCAGCTTGTAGATCTTTCCTTGAGTGTCAGTCCATTTGACAGTCTTCCTCCAGGCCCTGTTTCCCGTCTCGGAACCAACATCCGAGATCAGCTTGGTCGGGTCAAACCTGTTGCTGCGGAGAATCAGGTTGACCAGGTCTTCCTTTAGAGTCGGGGCTATTGTGTCTTCCCTGAAGAGTAGCCTCAGAGCGGGCTCAGCATTGTCAGCTCCATCAGACTGGATGAGGGCGAACACATCATCCGGGATATAGTTGCAGTACCGGGCCGATTGGGTCCCGAGGTGCACAGCATTGGGTTGGTATAGACCAACCTGAATAGCCCCAAACACCGGCGTGACAAAGTAGTCAGTCAACCGTGGGCTTTAAGGGCTCAAGTGGATACCCTTAATGATGTTGCAGGCTTTTTCGATTCCTGCTCGGACAACGTTGCCCTGAGTGGGGGCATAACCAAGGCCGAAGTGAGAGTCTTCGTCCTTGAGGACCTCGATAATCTTCCCAGCTGGAAGATCGGGTGGAGAGGTAGCCCCCGGAAAGTGCCCTAGGTTTTGGAGCATCGTGCCAATGCTCGTGGTAAAGTAGGGCCTGAAAAGTTACTCCTCTTCGATCATCCCCACAAAATCAAACCCCCAAAGGTCCGTGCGGCCCGTGGCGTTACAGCTAGCCACAGTCATTGGGGTTGCCTCCAAAGTAATAACATTGTCGAGCAAAGGCATCTTGATCTTTCGGTGGAGGGTGGAGGATACCGCTTTGACCGCGTGAATCCATGGCCTCCCTAGGAGCAAGTTGAAGGATGAGGTGACATCGATCACCTGGAATTCAAGCTCCTTTTCTATCGGGCCCATTATAATGGTTAGCTTTATGGCCCCAGCTACCGAATTTGGGCTCCCATCAAAGGCTTGGATGGTCTGAGCTGTCGTGATATAATCGACTTCGGTAATGCCGAGGGCTTTGGCGGTCCTTAAAGGAAGGACATTCACAGCAGACCCATCATCAACTAGGGTCATTAGGAGGTATTTCCCGCGGCAGATCACCGTAATGTAGAGGGCCAGATTATGAAAGGCCCCGAACGGCGGTAGGTCGGCTTCAGAGAAAGTGATCATTGGGCCTCCTTCCTTGGTTTTGCCCTTCAAGTGGGGCAGGATTGTGGCTACCATTTCAGCAGGGGTAACCAAAGAGTTGATCTTAACCTAATCGAGAGCCTTAGTAAGTGCCTCTCGATGTTCCTGTGAGCTAACTAAGAGTTGCCATATGGTGAGGTCAACTCGGGTCTTCTTTAGTTGCTTCACGAGAGCCGTTTCAGCAGTCGGCTCCTTAGGGGCGACTTCCGTCCTGAATGGCTCAATGACGGTTGTCGAGATAGGGGTGTCCCTAGAGCTAGTGGCTTGATTGGGACGACCAAGGTGGTTACTGGCTAAGACTCGGGATTTAGTCTTACGAATCTCCTCGGAGGTGATGGGGACAGTTTTCCCTCTAGCGAGGTAGACATCGTCCTCGTCGTCAAACCAGATCCCGTTCACTTGCGGGATGAGTGGAGAGATAAGATGTGAGCAATCAATCACCTCCCCGGCAAAGATGGCATGGGAGCTGAAAGGGTTCTCCTTGTTACTCAGCTTATCTCCAGGTAGCAGGATTTTACCGCTCTCAATGAAGTCCTGGATCAAATGCTTCAGCTTCCAGCACTTTTCGGTGTCATGCCCATTGATTGCCTCAGTGGTATTGGCAATAAGCTTGGGCATTGTAGTTCTTGGAGCGTTGCTCGACCGAAACTTCAGGAGTTGGGCCTATCGGTTGGATTAGGCCCTTCGAGGATAGCCTTTGTAAGGCATAGGTATAGGTGGTACCTATATCTGTGAAAACCCGTGGTGGGGTGTTCTTCTTGGATGGGGCATCTAGTAGATTGACCGCGTCGAAAATGCTGCGGGTTGAAGCTTGGGGCTTAGTAGTGGAAGAGGAAGCCCCTTGGTATCCTTTGCTAGAGGCCTTAGTAAGACCCTCTAGTCTCAGGTCGTCTTCAATTCTCATACCCATTTCAGTAAGGGTGGTGAAATTGGGTATGACAGCGTATCGGAGATGAACCCGGTAGGAGGGGAGGAGATTCTTGACAAAAGCCTCCACTAAAGTCTTCTCACTGGGCTTATCGACCAGTTTCACGCTCTCGGCCCTCCAGCGTTGAAGGTACTTAGTAAAACCTTCCTTTGGCTCTTGGGCCATAACCTCCAAATATGGTTTGGATCTCGGTCTTGTCAGCATAGTTCCGAGCAAACTCTGTGGCCACATCATCCCAAGTAGGGTATTTTTTCGGGTCTAACCTGTAGTACCAGGCCCGTGGGTGCTTTTCAAGGGACGCAGCGAAAAGATTCTTGAACATAGCAGAATCTACTCCCTTGATGGCCATGAATTCTTTGAAGGCCCGTACATGTAGTAACGGGTCTTCGGTTCCCTCAAACATTGGTTGGCCAGTGAGGTTCAAGTTTGGGGGTAGCTTATCGTTCACCAGGGCAAACTCACGGCTATTTTCCCGATGGATGTTGTTGCTCCCAGCTAAATGAACTTGTTCCTCCAGTCGGTGCACCGCACTAAGTAGTTCAGCTAGAGTCCCAGTGGCCTCGTTATTAGGAGTCCTTTGCTCCACTGTAGCCATACGAGCAACGATAGCCACTTGACCAACCCTCATTTCTGTCAGTTGTGTATCAATGTCGGCTTGTTTGGCGGCCATGGCATCCACGGAAGTTTTCAGATTCTTCAAAGTTGCCTCCATTTTGCGGCTGTGTCTGGTGGATGGTGGCCTGTCTGTAAGAATACCGCGTAATCAGAAACCGAACCCGGATCTTGGAATCATAAAAAAAGTACATCCCGAGCGACAAAAGGAAAAGACTAAGTGAGAAAGACACGAGAAAGACATCTAGACGGATGACTCGTAGGTGGTATGACTTCCTTAGGACTTTGGCTTGGTGGGCCTAGTCCCGTTCGAAGGAAGGTCCACGTGAGACTATTCCCCAGACTTTTTGACTCGAGTGTATAGACGGACTTTCCTTTGTAGGGGTATGCCCTACGTGGGTTGGTCGTGCCTTGACAAATAAGGCGGACTCGGGAAATGGGGGAAACTCGTGATGTAAGATCGACAGAGTTTTGACGCTATAAACCTTCGACATACTATGCAAAGACCCGACACACGGATAGACGGTAGGTCCTATAATAAGGAAGATTCATTAGGGAAGTTGGATGTTTTGAAATTTTGAAATTTGAATATAAGAATGAGCAAATTTCCGAAAGTTTGAAGATCGAAAACGGAATTTCGAATTACGAGATTTGAATTTTGAAAATTCAGAAAATCGAGATGGTGTTGGAAATTCGAAAGTCAAAACGGGCAGCATACCGACTAAAGAAAAGGATATTTTGAGTCAAATCGTTAATCCTAAATTTCGGCGGCATTCCGAATTTCGAAAATTGGATATTTTGAAAAGACGGGTCCCGAAACGGACAGCATTTTGGGTTTTTCAAATTTTGGTATTTTGGGAAGATGCATTTTTAGAAATGACGGTTTTTTTGAAAAAAATGACACGGAAACCAAGTAGCACGTAGTCAAACAAGCATTATAACGACGTTTATGTATGCATTACGCTATGTCTCGGTCGGTCGAAATAGGGTCTATACCAACAACGATGGCTCTCTCGTAAATCAGATCGAACTCCCAAAGCCGAATTGGTCTTTGGACATGCCGTGAAACCCATACGAGTTCGGCCATAGAAGTCTTTAGCGCACTCATTTAGGAATGCACCGCGGTATAGTGGGACGTCGGTCACAAGTAACCGGCCTGGGCAAATTTGGGTTATGCATGAATCATTAAACTAATGCGCGTACACTAATATTCGAACGATTTCTCTTCGAGTCTCACCCTAGGAACCCCGATGACTAGTGGTACATCAGGTATCCCCAACGGAGTCGCCAAATTGTGGACATGACGTAGGTCCACCCCGACGCGGCCACGCGCGGGTTTGGGTAAGCGAATGAATCTCGTGGAAAGATTGATCTCGGGTTCGAAATTTAAGTCAAAGTTGGAGTTGCCACCGAAATTAGGGGAATTCGGACCCATTCGAGCCCACTCTATGTCGTCATGGATCGTATACAAAGTACGGCCCATTTGGATTTCAGATTTTATGGGGCTCGTCCCTTTGCATTGCGATACCGATACCGTCTACACCGGTTATCGTGTATAGAATGACTCTCGTGCGCCAACGGTTTCGGACATCCGGAAACCAATGTTCTGAGTAAGGGGTGAGGGTACGTGTTGGGAAGCCCACTAAGGACACCCAACCCCGCCCGCACTTAGCGGCCTCTACTAAGACATCGTTCGTGTTCGTGTACGCGCGCTAGTAAAATGACTAAATGATATGCAAACAGCGTTTTCTGCTAAACATGCTAATTACGTGTGAACTACGTCGTTTAATTCATCTAAATTATCGTCGGAGTTGTTTAGCATGCGAGGTTCATTTATCAAGCGATAAGCATCAAAATAAACAAAGCTCGTAAATACATACAAAATACACCGGCGGAAATACAACCCGGCGAATACAAAATAAAAAACAATAAAATAGAATAAATGGAATATATAAAGAAAGCGATAAATAATAACTAGAAACGGACCCGTATACAATAAATGCAAACTAGACCGTAAATTGAATAAATGGACGAACTCCGATTAAATGCACATTATGTTGTGCATTAAACGGAGGACGGAGGTATGGGACCTAGGCGTGGTGCTAGCCCGATCCCAAATCTCGATGCCCTGTCCCGACTTATCATATCGAAAAATTGGCGTCTAAATTAGTCACGTGTCGGATACGAATAAAGAGTCGTCGACACAATACTAATAGTGAAAGACATCGATCAAAGTCGTTTAAGTGAAGTGATATGAGTTTTGAAAAAGAAGATCACGTGATTGACTTTGCACGCGACGACTAAGTTGTTAAAAAAAGACGAGGCTCGGATGATGCTTTGAAGCTCTCGGTTTTCTTGGGCTAAAGGACCCACTCGATCGAGTCATGGCATGGACTCGATCGAGTGTGCCTTCGAGGTGGCTACTGCCCGGTTTTTGGGGTGCTTCTCGATCGAGTGGCTCATGGCACTCGGTCGAGTGCCCCCTGTACGAGTCATAGCTCGTTTCGAAAAATGTGGCTATTCCGTTTTTATTTGTTTGAAATCGATGGTTGGCCGAGTTAAATAGAAATATTGCATGATTTAAACTTAACTTGGTTTTCGGTACTATAATCGTGTACTATACGAATATAATACCGTCATCGGACTTTTGTGAAAAGATGTTATTATGGGGTTGAAAAATTTGATTAACGACGAAAGTGTCTCCCTCCGCGTCACGACATCGATACTAATCCTTACGGATTATATGATGTCGATTTTCGCCTCAATGGGTTCCGTGCTAATCTAGGAAATGGTATCGAACGCGTTCAACTACGAATGACCACAATCGCGTTACGCCCTTGAGTACTTGGGGCGGCGCTCCTCGAAAGGGTGCCACCTCCGTCGTGACTCGTAAAGGGATTAAACGGACTTTGTGCGGTGATTATAGTTAAACGTGTTCGATCCGAACTTTTAGTACTATATATATATATACACGGTATATAAATTAACGATAAAAAAGGACAAGGAATTAAAATGCGATAATTATAAAAATGTTAGTGTTATGTAAAATGCGATAATTACAATTATAATATAAAGTATAAAATGTGCATATGTAAATCGAGATAGAAAAGATTGAGATGGGGTTGATGACACCCTCAACATACATGCTTAGAATGGCCTCGGCAATGGACTCGTAATAGCGACGGGAACGAAGGAGTTTCGAGGATGTATGCAAAGTTATGGTGTGTGTATGTGTGTGCGGATGATTTTGTCGGTTTTTTGAGGGAAAATGACTCGGTTTTTGCTTAGGTTGGCTTAGGGTTGTAATGTAGAGGGAAATGTAGGGCTTAGGTTAGAAATGTAGGTTGTAATGCATGTGTCCAAAACTGAATTTGTGAAGGGTTTGAGGGGGTATTTATAGAGAATACCTCACGACCTAGGGTCACTCGATCGAGTGGCCCTAGTGCACTCGATCGAGTGCCATAGAAAAGAGGGTTTGTTCTATTTTTTTGGCTCCACTCGATCGAGTGAGGTCAATCCACTCGATCGAGTGGATAGAGTTGGCGAGCCATTTTAGGAAATGATTGACTTTTTTGACTTTTTGAAAATTGTGTTTGGGCGCAAGTTTCTAGAAGCGAACTTGGCTGACTTTGAGGACGGATTCGTCTTTGACCGGGTTTTGACTCGGTCGCCAAAAGATGGTTTTTATTTTTGGTGTCGGTTTTGGCCCAAATTAGTCTTATTTTACTCGGAACGACCCACTGGGCCTGAATTTGAGGTTGGTTTTGAGAGATTTGTACTCCGCTAAATGCCCACGTCGGATATTATTGATTCCGAGCCCATATTCGAGTATACTAAGTCACGTTTGCGTCTGATCATCATCGGGTGTTTTGTCGGGAACTGCTATAGACACTAGCAGGCAAAATGCGGGTGTCTACAGGTGGGCAGGCTGTTAAACAGAAAAGATAACTCTTCCCGAGGCCCCCGCCGACGTCTCTGGACTCCCTAACGTTGCCGTCAACCCTCATGTCCCGGTTCAGGAATTTTAACCCGATTCCCTTTCGGAGTGCGCGCGAAACGCGCTATCAGACGGGCTTCCCTCATCCCTTAGGATCGACTAACCCATGTGCAAGTGTCGTTCACATGGAACCTTTCCCCTCTTTGGCCTTCAATTTTCTCATTTGAATATTTGCTACTACCACCAAGATCTGCACCGACGGCCGCTCTGCCCTGGCTCAGGCCACAGGTTTTACGGCGACTGTCGCGCCCTCCTACTCATCGGGGCCTGGCACTTTCCCCGACGACCGGGTATAAGTCGCGCGCTTCAGCGCCATCAATTTTCGGGGCTAGTTGATTCGGCAGGTGAGTTGTTGTTACACACTCCTTAGCGGATTTCGACTTCCATGACCACCGTCTTGTTGTCTTAATCGACCAACACCCTTTGTGGGATCTAGGTTAGCGCGTAGTTGGGCACCGTAACCTGACTTCCGGTTCATCCCGCATCGCCAGTTCTGCTTACTAAAAATGGCCCACTTGAGCTCTCGATTCCGTGGAACGGTTCAACAAAGCAGTCGTCCCGTCCTACCCATTTAAAGTTTGAGAATAGGTCGAGGGCGTTGCGCCCCCGATGCCTCTATTCATTGGCTTTACCTAATAAAACTTGATGGTAAGGATTTTGCCGTCAATCCTACCAACAAATAACCAACTAAACCTAACTGGGTAGATAGGGTAAGTCTGGTCGAATCCACGGGGACGGAAAGTGGTGTCTAGACTAAGGTCTACCTAAGGAGTAGACTAAGTCAACTAAGCTAAACAAACTAGATCGATAAAAGGGCATAAAACTATGACTAGGAATGAACTAAGTATAACAACTAAAGATAAATGATTCAACTAACTAGAGAAACAATGACTAAAAGGATGGAGAATCCAATAGAAAAAAGGACTAGGATTAAGTCGGGTTCAAGGGTGATGAGATGATCAAGGAAGAGTAAAGGTGAAGGTGTAATCAAGCTATCTAGGTATAATCCGGGCTCTCGCTCCTAAACCGACCTAGAGGTTCCTCGCTCTCGCGCAAGAACCCATCCTAGCGACATTCAAGGCCACAAGAAGAAGGCAAGAGAAACATGCATTTGCAACTACAAGTCATTCAAGCATTTCATCAAACATGATCTATGCATACAAATAAGAAGCAACCAAAAATTCCACCAACAATCTAAACAAACCCTTAATCACCCATGAAAGCACCCAATCCCCCTACTAACCCTAGCAAGAGGCACATATCTAAACTAAAACTAACATGAATAAGAGAAACTAACACAAGAACAAGAACATTAATAATGAAGAACAACAAGGATGAACAATACAATAAACAAAAGATAAAGATTAAAACTTGACTAACAATAAAAGATTAAGAGAAGGGAGAAAAGAGATTATACCAAACAAGAGAAGATGAAAGAAGAAAACTTGCATAAAAGAAAACCCAAAACATCCACCAATGTTGTCAAGATTGGTAGATTCTTCAAGAATTCCAACAATACAAGAGTAGCTAACTAGATTAAGGCTTAATGGAAGAGTAATTAAGGAAGGATTAAGCTAATCTACACTAATCTAAGCTAATCTAACCTAAAGTAGTCTAGGGTTTCATAAGTGTAGAGTAATAAATCCCCCTTAAAACAATACAAGAGGGGGGTATATATAGGGTTACATAAGGGAGGAGAAAAAATAAAACATGGGCAGAGCTGGGCCCTTCCCGGCCGGGAAGGTGATGATCCCGGTCAGGAAGGTGATGATCCCGGCCGGGAAGGCCTCACGGCGGGTCTTCTCTTCTTGCAACTCATCCCGGTCGTGATGGACATGGTCCCGACCGTGATGGGTCCTTGTTTGCTCTTCCTAGGCTTCTTATCGATGCTCGGGATATCATCAAGTGGGCCCCATGTGACTCGGGAATCGAGTCCAAGTCACCGAGTCAACATTGCTTCTCCTCATTGGGTCATATGCACTAGAAACGAGTCGGAATCGTTCCATTTCTCCAAGGTAGGCTTTATAAACCTAAAACAAGCTAGAAGAAGCGTAAGTAGCCTCGAAACCGCTCCAAAGAGCGATTCCACAAGAGAAACTGGGACCAAACACAAGGAAAAAGCACTAAAAAAAACACACTTATCAACTCCCCCACACTTAACCCTTACTCCCCCTCGAGTAAGCACAAACTAACTACTAAACTAATAAGAACTAAAATACTAGCCGAGCGGGTATTAGCGCACCCAACGCCCTTTCAACTCACGCGAGAACACTTAGAGGAAAAGTGCTCTCTGTAAGGCAAGTGAGGTCTTGTGACAAAACTGTGGATACAACCAAACACGAAAACACACAAACACACATTAAACAAACAAACAAATGGTTGCATTCAAGAAGAAACAAATACCGCTTCCCTCAACAAAGCGGTGAAAGAAGCACCGGTTAAGGACTCAAGGCAAGTGACAACGTTCCCAAGCTAATAACACAAATCGATATGAACAAAACCCTAATAGTATGACAACAAAGCAATAAACACGTTGATAACTTACCTAGGTCCTCCTAACCTTCTAAGGACGTACTACGAGACGATAGGCGGGATGGAAAAAGGATGAACCACGGAGTTAGTCGACACTGTAGGTATGTGAAACCCCGCCCCCTTTAGCGATGAGCCAAGAGGGTCGTCCAATGATAAAAAATCGCTCAATTAGTCCAAGTATAAAGGTGGATATGGTTGCAAAATGAGGGAAGATAGACTATTTACCGCTATCATCCTTCCTAGGGACTCGGTCCTTTGGTAGGCTCTTCACGGTAATAGTCGGTAAAAGGCTTATTTTTGAAGGGTGAGAATTCTTTTTGTGAGATGATTTTCTTTGGCATTTTTTTTTTCTTTTGCATTTTGCTTTTGAGTTGTTCTGCCATTTCTTTTTCTTCTTTTGTATTTTGTTTTTGATTTGTAGTGCCCTTTCTTTTTGTTTTTCCTTTTTTTCTTTCTTTTTCTTTTTCTTTCTCTTTTTGACTTGGATTGCCTTTTTGATATATCTTGTATTGTAGGCATTTCTTGCAACCAAGTATAGAAACCTCACAAAGATGAAACTTATTTGTGGAAATGTGTAAAGAAAATGAGACAAACACAACAAAACCAAACAAAACAAACAAACAAACACACAAAATAAACAATCATCACCCCGAAACTTCCAAACAAGCCACCACATCCACCACAAACTATAAAAAGCTCCACCCAAGCATACACCATCACAAAACATCCTCCAAACTCCACAAAAAGGAAAAAGGAGAAAGAGATAGAAGGATATTACCGGATGTCAAGAGCTTTCCGAAACTCACGGCGATCAAGCAACCTACAAGGAAATGGGGAGGCAAAACACACACAACACAACAAATATACGACACAAAGACACAAAAGAAAATCTTTTTGATTTTTTATGAAAATTTTCAAGTTTTTAGGGATTTTTAAGATTTTTCGAAAACAAACTACGAAAATAAAACTAAACTAGACTAGAATATCGCTCCCCCACACTTACACCGAGCAATGTCCTCATACTCGATCGGTAGTGTGTGGAGACACTCAAAAGAAGAGAAAAGTGGAAAATAAAGCTAAAAAACAAAAATGAAAGCGAAGAAAGGATAGAATGTGTCCGGTCGTGGTGTAATCAAGTCACCAAGGGCCGAGACAAGAAAAGATATGGATGGCGGAAGAAATAAAAAGAAGGAAATAAAAGGAAATGGGAGGGGAGGTCTAGGTGTAATCAAGTCACCTAGCCCGGATTCCGCCTAAATCCGACTAAATTCTACCAAAAGAAAACAAAAAGAAAGGAAAAGTGGAAAAAACTTGTCAATTTAAATTTTTTAAATGACTCTCGATGAAGTCACATCATCGAGAATCGGGAGCGATAATTACCAAGGCCTCGAGGGCCAACAAAACACTCATAACAAGGGGGAAATAAAATGGACGAGCATCAAAACGGAAAAGAAAAGAAAGTCCCCATACCAAAAGGTTAGCAACTAACACATCTCCATCGTTTCAATAATCAATAATCACCATGCTCGTCATCATCATTATCGGTTTCATCCCCCTCCTCATCATCATTGTTATCATTCTCATCTTCATCATCATTTTCATCTTCTTCTTCACCGGCTTCATCATTCCCCACCCCCACATTTATATCGAAGGCATCCTCGGCTTCGTACTCCTCGTCATCCATCATAGCACCACTACCACTAGGATTACCGTTGTTAGGAAAGTACTCGGGCCTATACCATGATGGAAGGTTGCCTCACGGATCAATATACCCCTGTTGTGCTAGAAGGTGATAGCCGGGGTACTGGGCATAGTAGTTGTCTCTCCGCTCCTCATATTGCCCAAGATGTAGTGCATTAAGCATCGCGGCCATAGATGCATCGGCCACGGGCTGAGGATAGGCAAATGGGGTGTAAAGGGTGTACGGAGGTACGTACACATATGCCGGGGGTGTAGGATAAAAGGGGTGTGGTTGGGTAGCTTGTTGTAGTTGCTGTGGTGGTCGTTGCGGGGTCTCGACATTAACACGCGGATGCAGCGTATGGGTGGAAGAGGCACCATGATCACCTCCCGCATCGGGTATTAAAAGGTTAGGCTCTGGGACCGGGACTCGGGAGTGTGGCAAAGGCACAAGGGTCGGGAGCATATTGCTAGGTAAAAAGAAGTGTGCCCGACCTGAGGTATTCCATTGGTACCTTTTATTCTCCCTATCATAGGCAATCCATTTATGGAACCTAGTCAAACAGTCCTCATCTATGGTCGTATCCCCCAGTACGGGGATAAAGTCTTCCTCCCGAAATTGCTCATCAACCATCTTTGCCAAATGAGTAATAAGCCCCCCAAGTACGATCTCACCCACTTGCTTCCCCGCCTTACTTATCTTTTGAAAATGCTTAGCTAAAGTAAGGGGAAGGTCGGGGGAAAATGTAGGTTGGCTCTTTACATTCAAGTAGGTCCCGAGGATGGTTAATTCTTGTTGGGTGAAGATGCCCATTTTGTTCCTCCCAAAAATCGTACCCGCAATCAATCGATGCCATATACGTAGAACTGGGTGGTGGACATGACGACTAGTCAACCCTCTAAAGTCCACAAGTGTAAGACCGGTTATACTACGCCAAACATCGGCCTCATTAAAACCGGCGAGTGCTGCACAATTAGAGGCGAGGGGGAGTCCAAAAAGAGCACCAAATTGGGGGAGGGTGTAATTATAGGAGTCATTGTTGACCCTAAAAGTTACCCGGGGTGGCTCAAATCTAGTATTAAGAGTAAAGCTACCAAGAAACTCTAAAGTGAGTTGCCTATAGGTGAGCTCATGCATGTTAAAGAGCATCTCCATCCCCATCCCAACAAATAAATCCCGACTTTGCTCAAGAATGCCGAGTTTCCTAAGTATAATCTTGCAAAGAAATCGAGTTGGTTCAAGAGGCTTATCAAGGAGCTTAGTGAATTGCTCCTTTTGGGATTCCGAATCAAAAGCAAGGTTAGCAAAACCCGGGTGGCATGGAATTTCCGGCTCCTCGACCTCGATCTCGGTTCTTGAAGTTGACGCACTCTTCCTTTTCTTGCTTGCTACCACCTTCCCTTTCCTCTTTGGAGCCATTTTTAGATGAAGAAGCTTCAAAAATGCTAAACACTCAAACTCGAATTTTACCCAAAAACACTAGCTATAACCCACAAAAACACCAATAGAAGCTTAAAATTGGTGTAATAAGCTTCCAAAACCAACTCCAACAAGCTAAATCGAGTTTTGAAACAAAACCCTAAACTCGGATTTTGGAAAAAATGGGGACAAATAACTCGATTTTTTCAGTTATTGAGGGTTTGGAGGGTAGAAAATGGGCCTAAGATAGTTGTTAAAGTGATAGAAACTGATTTTGGGGTGTTTAGGGAGTGATTTGATGAGATTTGGTGGAGTATTTGAGGATTTATGGTGTTTTGGGGGTTTTGTTTGAAGTTGGGGTTTTATTTGTTGTTATGGAGGTTGAAGAAGGTTGAAGATGAATTGTGAATGAGTTAGTAATGAGGTGGGAATGGGTTGGGTTGGGGTTGGGTATTATGTGAGATGGTTTGGGGCGGGTCGGTTGGTTAATGAGGGGGAGGATCGGGCTGGGCTGCAAAATACTAAATCGCGCTTGAAGTGGCTCCGTCCCGACCGGGAAGAAACGGTCCCGACCGGGATGCCATGCCATCCCTACCGGGACGAAGCGGTCCCGCCCAGGATGCCATGCCGTCCCGACCGGGAAGAAGCGGTCCCGCCCGGGATGGCTTCACAGAAGCTGGGTTTTTTGCTCCAATTCGTCCCGACCGGGAAGCTTTGATCCCGCCCGAGAAGATCATCCGTCCCAACCGGGAAGCTTCGATTCCGCCCGGGAAGCTCATAAAAACTAGATCCTTGCTCCAACTCGTCCCGACCGAGAAGGTGATGATCCCGCCCGGTTAGATCATCCGTCCCGCCCGGGAAGCTCATAAAAACTAGATCCTTGCTCCAACTTGTCCCGACCGAGAAGATGATGATCTCGGTCGGGACAACGATAGTCATGGCCTTTGAGCTTTCCTTCATTAATAGAAAACCGAATTTTCCGCCCAAAAGACAAATAACACCTTGGGATCCGGAATCTCGTCCCCAAAAGCTTATGCCAAGCTCAAAAACCGACCTTCTAGCTCCCGTCTTCCAATAAAAAATCCCACCGAGCCGAAACTTGTAGGAAAAATAGAAAACCGAGCAAGAAATACTTGATATTGATCATGGGAGAAAATAATAGAGCTTCTCTTGATTTGTAAATATTCACCTACATCAAAGCTTCATCAAAGCTCCATAAATCAATGATAGAACCGCTCCCAAGATCGCTTCAAGCGTTCTCCTCCAAAAACTCAACATAATCACCCATCAAATTTCAATCATCCTACACAACTTCATAATAATCATTAGAATCCCCTCCCTCACATCACTCATCAAAATTCCAAATTACAAGAATTCCACAAAACAAAACAAATCCTAGAATCAAACAATCAAATCAAATCACACAAACACAAACACAAACACAAAAACTCAAGAGAAGAGAAAAGAGGAATATACAACATGACGGTTCTTGAGGAACTCCGTCAAACCAAGGATGGTGGACTCTTCATTCTTATCCATAGCCCTCAAGGGCTCGGAGGAGCAAGTCAAATGCTCGATCCACATCATAATAAGGGCTCATTGAGTACCCGAGCCAAGCTATCCTCCAAAGCCTCCAAGTCGGAAGCAAGAAGTAGTCATCCAAAGACCCAAAGTCATCTTTCATGTTGTCTCTGAGGTCTTTCCATCCTACAAGCTTTATCGACCTCTTCCTCCCTAAGCATCGTCTCCAATCACAAGCAAGCTTTAAGTACTTGACACGAGGCACAAAAAGCGGTTTTGGCCTCATTTCCCTATTGCACATCCCCATACCTTCCTCAAGTTGTAGTTCCCCATCTTCATCACTTGTCCTCATATCATCTTGGAGGAGAGAATTGAAACTTCTACCGGCGGTTTCAATCTCTTCCAAACCATTGCTTCGCTAACTTGCAAGAGGCTCTTAATGTTTCTCCATATTTTCGCACAAGGGCAACTTGAGCTCATCATTTTCACCCAATGACTTCATAACTCCTACCACCTCATTCAACTCACTAACCTCCTCCAATTCTTCACCAACAATGCCTTCATCAAGGGTCATTTCCTCATTAGTCTCTTCTTGGGTAGACAATTGAGGTTCTTCATAGCAAGTCTCGCTTCCCCAAGGGACTTCATCGGCGGCTTCATGATTGAGTTGCTCCTCTTGCTCAAACGAGCACCCTTCGTCTAGTTGTGACGTTCGAGTCAAAGACATTACAGTTTTAGCCGTTATAGCATTTAATCGAGCCTCCATCGCCTCATTTTCCCTTCGGATTTGGGCCAAGATTTCACAGTCCTTTTGCAATTGGATGGCCATTTCTTGTTGGCTCTTTTGCATTTGAAGAATCGATTGAAATAACTCCAATTTGGGCATTTGGTGGTCATTGGGGTCTTGTAATGCTCCTTGAAAATATTGATGATGTCCAAGGGGTGGTGTAGACACCCACATTTGGCCGCTAGGTGTGTGTAGCGGTTTCCAAAAAACACCCGATGATGATCGGACGCAAACATGCTT
The DNA here is from genome assembly GCA_958450325.1 of Agrostemma githago. Classification (NCBI taxonomy): domain Eukaryota; kingdom Viridiplantae; phylum Streptophyta; class Magnoliopsida; order Caryophyllales; family Caryophyllaceae; genus Agrostemma; species Agrostemma githago. The sequence goes on from OY288260.1 coordinate 27,352,950, forward strand.
CTACGCGCTCGAATATGGGCTCGAAACCGTTAGTTTCTGGCTTGGGCTTTTTACGGAGTACAAATCTCACAAAACTGACCTCTTCAGGCCCAGCGGGTCATTTCCAATCAAATAAGACTAATTTAGGTCAAAAACCGGATAAAATCGCTCAAGCTTACCCACTTGATCGAGTGTCACCCCACCCGATCGAGTGGGCCCACAACAGGCCCGTGTGCGTCTGCTCTGGGCCACTCGATCGAGTCAACAGGGTACTCGGTCGAGTAGCCCTAATTCGGGTGATGGAACATGCCTATATATACATCCCCTTGCAACACAATTCAATGATCTTTTACAACTTTTCGAAACCCTAATCTTCACCTTTATAACTTTCACATACAACATACAACCCTAACATCTAGCAAACCCTAAAGCACCATAACTGCATCTACATAGATCTCGAACTCCCGTGCCTAAGCCACAATTAGACGAGTCCTATCCGAGATACGAAGCATGTAGGTTGAGGGTGCAAATAATCCCGTTCTCTTCTCTTCTATTTCGTCGTCGTCCTCCTCGTCTTTTTCTTCTCGTTTTTTATTTTTTTTATTTTCTTTTCGTCTCTAATATCGTTAATATTTCTAATATCAAAACACCTCAAAAACTCGCTAATTCGTGTCGGATATGAAGGATGACGGAATAAGGAAATCTGAATACAAAGGTGTTTCACCTACGTGGCCGGTCGCTTATCCCGACACCCCGAATATTTGATTGTTGAAGCAAGTCAATTGCAACAAAATCGTCTTTTTTTATTTTGTCGCATCATCATATCGTCATTCATCGCATATTCATCAATTTTAAAACTATTTTCAATCAAACCTTTTTTAGTTAAATCGAAACTCGTTGATGCAGATCCAACATCACATAATCCGCAAGGATTCATTACGATGTCGGGATGCGGAGGGAATCAAATCAAGTCCTTTTTAATTCGAGTAATCATAAAACGTCATTCTTTAGATTCGATACCAATTCAATAATTGGATGTCGTATCTAAACGAATTAGTTAATAAGTCTAACTACTGCGAATTCGTTGATGCTAAAAATAGTTGTCATAATAATTCGAAAGAATTAATTACGACACTATGAACGCGGAGATAATTTATTTCGCTTTAGTTTGATTTAAAACGACTTACAAACGTATTTTCTAGATTTCGCTCCAAATATTCGATATCGATTCAATAATCGAATATCGGATACCACGAGTATTAAAATCCGAATCGAGCACAAATCATACAATATTGCTGCCCGACTCAATAAAATCATCGATTTTCCAAAACCAAAAAGCAATTTCGAAATCAATAATAAATTGCGAAGCGAACCCTAGTTCGTACAGGGGCACACGATCGAGTGCCTAGCCCACTCTGTCGAGTGTCACCCCAAAAACCGAGACAGAAGGGTTTTTTGGCCACCACTCAGTCGAGTCTCGTAATGACTCGATCGAGTGGCTTCTCACTCGGTCGAGTTCTTTGATAACTCGATCGAGCGACATCTTAAAAAATTGGAACAGAAACTTTTTTTGAGGTCCACTCGGTCGAGTCCTTCAATGACTCGATCGAATGACCTTATCACGTCAAAACCGTGAAGTCCCACAACGCTTTCTAGTCTCTATAATACTTTTTTATGACTTCAGTCAACATGTGTCAAATCAATCACGTGTTGAACTACTTTTTCAAAACCATGAATCATGCCGTTAAGTCATTCCATATCATTCTATATTATTTGCAAACCGTTATTACTGTTATCATCGTTACTAACATGTTTGTTTCTATTTTTGTCGATTTATTTTTGTTATTTTTTTTATTCTACTAAAAGAACCTCGCATGCTAAATATAACATTGACGTTAATTTTAGATGCATTAAATCAACGTAGCAACTTATTCTAATTTTTGCATGTTTAGTCAAAACATTGTTTCCATATCATTCCATCGTATTACTAACGCGCGTATTCGAGAGTTAAACGATATCTTAGTAGAGGCCGTTAATGTGCGGGCGGGGTTGGGTGTTCTTTGTGAACTTCCCAACACGTACCCTCACCCCTTACTCAGAACCATGGTTTCCGGATATCCGAATCCATTGGCACACGAGAGTCATTCAATACACGGTATCCGATAATGTTGGTATCTGTATCAAATGCAAAGGGACGAGCCCAATAAACTCTGACATCCGAATGGGCCATACTTTGTACATGGCCCACTAAGATATAGAGTGGGTTCGAACGGGCCCGAACTCCCACAAAGTTCGGTGGCGACTCCACTTCGATTTAAATTTCAGTTTGATCCATCTCATATGGAGATTCATTCGCCTCCCCAAACCCGCGCGTGGCCGCGTCGGGGTGCACCTATGTCATGTCCACAATTTGGCGACTCCGCTGGGGAATAACTGATGCGTGACTTACCATCGGTATCCTCAGGGTGAGACTCGAGTAGAAATCGTTTGACTAGTACAATACGCATTTTAGTTTTACGGTTCATGCATAACCTCATCTTTTCCCGGACCGGTACTGGTGACCGACGTCCCGCTATACTGTTGATGTAGTCCAAATTGGATACGTCAAAGGTGTCCATGGCTAATTCGTATGGTTTTCGCGGGATGTTCTATGCTCAACTCGACTTAGGAAGTCCGTCCCGATTCTCGGAAAGGCCATGTACACCGGTATAGACCCTATTTAGACCGACCGAGACTTAGTGTAAAGCATACATGGTGTCGTCATAATGCTTGTGTGACTACCTGCTACTTGGTTTCCGTGTCGCTTTCAAAAACCATCATTTCAAAAAATGCATTTTTTTCAAAAATATCCAATTTTCAAAAAACTCGGAAAGCTGCCGAAATTTAGACATAAGATTTGACTCAAAACAAGCCTATTTTCAAGCCGGCACGCTGCCCATTTCAAAATTCGAATTTCCGATCCACCATTCGATTTTCGAATTTTCAAAATTCAATTTCGATTTTCAAAATTTCCGAGACGACATTTTCAATTTTCAAATCTTTGAGGTTCCATAGCAATTTTCAAATCTCCGAGATGCCGTTTTCGATTTTCAAATCTTCGGGATCTCATCGTCGATTTTCAAATTGTCGGAAATTCTTTTCTCGATATTCAAACTTTCAAAATTTCAAATATTCAACTTTTCAAAAACACGGTCCTATTGGCCCACTGCCAATTTAAGGACCATCTTCTCAATTTTCAAAAGTTCAATTATTTTTCAAAACCCGGGAAGCTACCGAATTTAGGACTTATGATTTTACTCAAAATAGCCTATTTCTAGCCGGTATGCTACCCATTTCAAGACTCAAAATATTTTCAAAACTTCAAAATTGCGGCCCAATGGCATTTTGCCGGTTTCAAAAATTGGGCCATCCGCCGATTTTCTCGGAATTCGAACTACCTTTTCAACACTTTCCCTTCTTAGGAGTTCCCGTATTTAGCAGTGTTGGGTCTTGTCATGAGTCGTCGGAGGTCTATAGCGTCGAAATTCCGTCAATCTTACATCGCGGTTTTCCTCCCTATCCCAGTCCGCCTTATTTAACTAAAGCAAGGCTAACCAACGTAGGGCATACCCCTATCAAGGAAAGCCCGTTTACACACTCGAGTCCTATCTAGAAAGTCTCACGCGACCTTTCCCTCTAACAGGACGGTCCCCACGACCTCTCCTAAGGGAATTTTGCCCGTATTTCAATCCGTTAGTCGAGTCGTCCCAATTCGAGAATCCTTTAACTTAAGGGTCTACCCTAATCACAGGGCTTTCCTTATTCAGGTCGAGTCGAGGGTCTCTAGCGTCGAAACTCTGCCGATCTTACATCGCAAGTTTCTTCCCTTACCTCGTCTGCCTTTCCTCGAGGCTGAGTCAACCCTTTACAAGGCATAGCCCTATAACAAAAGGTTCGTGACACTTACGTCTAAGGGTCACTCGTCCAACACTCGAGTCACCTAGGGTTAGGTCACCACGGTTGGTCCGAGCACGTGGCACGGTCAAACACGGTCGCCCCATTTTCGGGTTCACCCTTCTGCAGCTTGAGTCTAATTCGCGGTCGTTACTTTGTCTAGTTCAACGTCCGGGTTTCCCGATACGAGAATTTTAGTCATTTCTTTAACCCCGGGCCATGTCTAGTTTGACTCATTCTCTTGCATTTATGCAAAACCAAGCTTAGGCGAGTTCTAACACCTGTCGTTTCTTCCGATCAGGGACCCTATGAACGAGACACTACCAAACCACAACAAATCCCACGCCGTCGAGAAAGGGGATATCTAGGGGTGTATGCTTATGTTGTCTTACTCCATTAACAATATCTTCTCAAAAATCAATACCGCCCTAGATAACCTAAATGCCAGGGTAACCACCATCGAAGAAGACCTTGTAAGAATCTGATCCCGTCTAACACAAGAGCGGGTAAGGCAACCAATCACCCAACCGAGCCATTTCAAGGGTGAACACTTTTACGAAACTGTCCGATACCCTCAAGATGGCAAGACCGAGAGAGGTAACCCTCAAGTCACCTCTCCAAAAATCAAGAACCAGTCAAAGGTAAGGACATTTACCCACTTGGATATGTCCTACATCGTCGCTTTCCAGAGGTTGGTTTCGAAGGTCCTAATACTACCTGTAGGCCCAACAGCCGACCCACCTTCAGAAAAACGTGCCAAGACATGGAGCGCTGAATGTTACTGCCAGTTCCATATGGGGAGGGGGCACGATACAGAACAATGCTGGAAACTGAAACACCTCATTAAAGATTTCCTCGATGTCGGGAGGACTCCCGTTTTGGAAACATTATCACTTCCAAAGCCCCTCATGGACTATACAGGGCCCGATGACCAAAGCATCCAATTTACCTCCCATGCATCCAAGAGTCCGGATTTGATTTAAGTCCGAGTCTGAGTCCGAGTCTAGGATATACTATTTATTTCAATTTCAAAGTCAGAGTCAGAGTCAATTGTATTCTGTCCTCTTTTTAAAATTCAATAAAATCAACTTTCAATATTCTTTCTCATATATACTTTCCTTATGTGTTTCCGAGAACATGATAAACACCATCATACACTGTGAGCACATGCACGTGACTATTATAGGCACATCTATAATAGCTGCAGGAAATCGAGACCCGTGTTTTCCTTTACCTGTTCCATGTCTGACATAAAAAGCCACATAACTACCCTTAGGGAGCGGTATCGAATCCTATGACAAATCTAGGTAGTCTCCTAGTTTGGGTTCAAGACGGGAGGCAAGCCCATTTCCCACAATAAAAACCCATCCAATAAGATCAACCAATCCCTACCTTAGGTGTTAGTTTGACCGACATGAAAAAGAGAAAAAGATGGACAAAAAAATCAAAAGTCCAAGAGAGAAAAAAGCAAAAGGCCAAAACAAAAAAGCAGGCCATCATCAAAAAAAATCAAATACCCATGACCGTGGTCAACGGTCAACTCAAGTAAAAGTCCCTTGACCGGGGTACGGTCAATTCAAAAATTATCAATACCCATACCATCAAATAAGGGAGAAACAATCAGGCTGGTTAGCTAACACCACATTTAGCCTTCCCATGTTAAAACCCTCAAGACCTTCTCGAGACCTAGGCTAAGAGACAGCCCAAAACTTTTGAGGATTCAAGCTCCATAGTATACCCCTAATTAACCATTAGGGCCAGACATGGAAATCAGATCCCGCATTATCAAACCAACCCCGATCGAAGCTCGAGTTGTTTTTTACTCGACTTCCCCCTTTCCTACCACATTACAATACCTTACCCTCGAAGCCTTAGCTCCACAAAATCGAGCTCCAGATTTCGAATCATCAAAGCCACTTTCGACCTAGCTCCACATTTCCAAAAACATCCAAACTAGTTACCAGCCCCCAACACGGGAACTCAACTTACGATCGGCATAGAACATGCCCAAATAGTTCACACCACCTCTGGGGGCTACCTCGGAGAACGTTCACAGTCACAGGATCAACATCCTTACCATTCTAGCCCTTTGATCAAGACATCATTGGGAATGCACCTAGCCTACACCGTCAATATGGCTAGTTACACACAAAGTCCTATTAGACTAGGCACCATAATATATCTTTCAATCAACTGAACTGAGGCTTGGTTTGATTTCACTACATGTGAATACGTAGGCAGCCTTTCAACAGAGGCACAACCACCCACATTGACACAAATTCAAAAAGCACCATTATTCCGGTCAAGACACTATCATGTTCTCAGCAACAAGCTTTGTCATCCTGGGGGCTTCTCCTAGGCAGAAGTTCTCCATCCACTCACATAATCCAGATACTTTCAAAATATAGCCACCTTTCTGCAGTACGTCATAGTACTCGGCTCAGTCGAAGACGAGAATCTGTCAGGACTCGAAGCACTACCCACTTTGGGAATGTACCCTAAAATCAAAAATCCAGAAGAGCACAAGACTACAACAGTCCCATTACAGACTACTGCAAGTCCCCTATAGCATCTCTATCCCATTTCGATGTTCGACCGTGTTGCCACTAGCCTAGGCTACGGAATAGCGCAACTTAAAGAGTTTTGTTAGGCGGCCCACCTCCCTACCGAGTCACGGTCCAACCCCTCGAGAGTTCAGTCGTGTCTGTCAACTCGTCCGGTCACGTTCAGAGTCGAGTCTGTCGGTAGGCCTCTCTCTTCAAGTTCCCGCTTTGAAATTTGCAAAACTTAGCCATTTGAGAAAATCCTTTTCGACAAGGTCAAATTTCAACCTATTTAAACTGCAAATTTCTTTTCTACCCCTTTCAATTTTGAAAACCTATCTCCTAGCACATGAGTTTCTTTTAGGACTTCGATTTCAAAATAAGGCAAAAATCATTTTCCCCAGCGCAAGTCAGTCTATAGATGCTAATCGCATTTCCTATATGCTATCTTGCTATCTGCTATATTTGCTATTTCTGCCTGTATATCTAACATTTCAGGTACCAGCTTAGCTTCGCAAAGGAACATCAAGTTTTTATTCCCCACCGCCTGCGCAACTCACATATCTCCCCAGCAAAAAGCCCAGGGCGGCATTTTTCCGAAATAGCACAGGATGGGCCCATATATAGGCACACCGAGGACTTATACAACAAGTCCGATTTCCCGCATGATTCTGAGTCGGGATGTGTCTGCAAACGGACACACCCAGGGCTTTTTAGGCAAGCTCCCGCGTAATTTTGGATTGAGATGTGTCTGCAAATGGACACACCCAGGGCTTCTTAGGCAGGCTCCTGCGTAATTTCGGATCGGGATGTGTCTGCAAACGGACACACCCAGGGCTTCTTAGGCAAGCTCCCGCATAGTTCTGAGATGGGATATGTCTGCAAACGGGCACACCCAGGGCTTTTTAGGCAAGCTCCCGCATAGTTCTGAGATGGGATGTGTCTGCAAACGGACACACCCAGGGCTTCTTAGGCAAGCTCCCGCGCAGCTCCAAGACGGGATGTATCCGCATAAAGATAAACCCAGGGCTTAAAAAAAAGAACAAGTCCCACGGAGCTACTCCCGACAACAGAACTCAGGTATTATTTCTATCTTATGGCTGGCGGGCCCTTTCACGCAAGTCTAATGGACTATAAACGACGACCCAACCGGAAGTCTGCCAGGTCTTAATCCTCGATTAGCCTGGTAGCTACTCTGACTTTTGCCTTGTCCAAGCCTCAGTCAGAGTGGGGGCTCTGTAGACACCCATATTTGGCCGCTAGGTGTCTATAGCGGTTTCCAAAAAACACCCGATGATGATCGGACGCAAACATGCTTCTACTCGCTCGGATATGTGCTCGAACCCGTTAGTTTTCTGGCTTGGGTTTTTACGGAGTAAAAATCTCACAAAATTGACCTCAAATTCAGGCCCAGCGGGTCGTTTCCAATCAAATAAGACTAATTTAGGTCAAAAACCGGATCAATTCGCTCCAGCTGACCCACTCGATCGAGTGTCAGCCCACTCGATCGATCGAGTGGGCCCTCAACACGCCCGTGTGCGTCTTCTTTGGGCAACTCGATCGAGTCAACAGGGTACTCGGTCGAGTAGCCCTAATTTGGGTGATGGAACATGCCTATATATACATCCCCTTGCAACACAATTCAATGATCTTCTTTTCGAAACCTTAATCTTCACCTTTACAACTTTCACATACAACTTACAACCCTAACATCTAACAAACCCTAAACCACCATAACTGCATCTACAAAGATCTCGAACTCCCGTGCCTAAGCCACAATTAGACGAGTCCTATCCGAGATACGAAGCATGTAGGTTGAGGGTGCAAATAATGCCGTTCTCTTCTCTTCTATTTCGTCGTCGTCGTCCTCGTCTTTTCCTTCTCGTTTTTTCGTTTTTTTATTTTCTTTTCGTCTCTAATATCGTTAATATTTCTATTATCAAAACACCTTAAAATACTCGCTAATTCGTGTCGGATATGAAGGATGACGGAATAAAGAAATCCGAATACAAAGGTGATTCACCTACATAGCCGGTCGCTTATCCCGACACCTCGAATATCTGATTGTTGAAGCGAGTTAATTGCAACAAAATCGTCTTTTTTTACTTTGTCGCGTCACCATATCGCCATCATCGCATATTCATCAATTTTAAAACTATTTTCAATCAAACCTTTTTTAGTTAAATCGAAACTCATTGATGCGGTTCCGACATCACATAATCCGCAAGGATTCATTACGATGTCGGGATGCGGAGGGAATCAAATCAAGTCCTTTTTAATTCGAGTAATCATAAAACTTCATTCTTTAGATTCGATACCAATTCAATAATTGGATGTCGTATCTAAACGAATTAGTCAATAAGTCTAACTAATGCGAATTCGTTGATGCTAAAAATAGTTGTCATATAATTCGAAAAAATTAATTACGACACTATGAACGCGGAGATAATTTATTTCGCTTTAGTTTGATTTAAAACGACTTACAAACGTATTTTCTAGATTTCTCTCTAAATATTCGATATCGATTCAATAATCGAATATCGAATACGACGAGTATCAAAATCCGAATCGAGCAAAAATCATACAATATTTATGCCCGACTCAATAAAATCATCGATTTTCCAAAACCAAAAAGCAATTTCGAAATCAATAATAAATTGCGAAGCAAACCCTAGTTCGTACAGGGGCACACGATCGAGTGCCTAGCCCACTCTATCGAGTGTCACCCAAAAAACCGAGACAGAAGGGTTTTTTGGCCACCACTTGGTCGAGTCTCGTAATGACTCGATCGAGTGGCTTCTCACTCGTTCGAGTTCTTCGATAACTCGATCGAGCGACATCTTAAAAAATCGGAACATAAACTTTTTCCGAGGTCCACTTGGTCGAGTCCTTCAATGACTCGATCAAGTGACCTTTTCACGTCAAAACCGTGAAGTCCCACAACGCTTTCTAGTCTCTATAATACTTTTTTATGACTTCAGTCAACACGTGTCAAATCAATCACATGTCGAACTACTTTTTCAAAACCATGCATCAGGCCGTTTAAGTCATTCCATATCATTCTATATTATTTGCAAACCGTTATTACTGTTATCATCGTTACTAACATGTTTGTTTCTATTTTTGTCGATTTATTTTTGTTATTTCTTTTATTGTACTAAAAGAACCTCGCATGCTAAATATAACTTTGACGTTAATTTTAGATGCATTAAATCGACGTCGCAACTTATTCTAATTTTCGCATGTTTAGTCAAAACATTGTTTGCATATCATTCCATCGTATTACTAATGCGCGTATGCGAGAGTCAAACGATTTCTTAGTAGAGGCCGTTAATGTGCGGGCGGGGTTGGGTGTTCTTTGTGAACTTCCCAACACGTACCCTCACCCCTTACTCAGAACCATGGTTTCCGGATATCCCAATCCATTGGCACACGAGAGTCATTCAATACACGGTATCCGATAATGTCGGTATCTGTATCAAATGCAAAGGGACGAGCCCAATAAACTCTGACATCCGAATGGGCCATACTTTGTGCATGGCCCACTAAGATATAGAATGGGTTCGAACGGGCCCGAACTCCCCCAAAGTTCGGTGGCAACTCCACTTCGATTTAAATTTCAATTTGATCCATCTCATATGAAGATTCATTCGCCTCCCCAAACCCGCGTGTGGCCGCGTCGGGGTGGATCTATGTCATGTCCACAGGTGGGGCATCATATTGTTGGTAGTGAGGTTGAGATGATTGGTAGTATTGTGGGTTTTGGGGCTCATAATGTTGTTGAGGTGAAGGGTAATATGGTGGGTTTTGGGGAAATTGGCTTCCATGTGAAGAAACATGATGAAACATGGTGGGCTCACAATGATAGCTTTAGTAATAATCACCATGATCATAGGATTGATAAGCATTCACTTGTTGGTACCTGTTTCCATGTCCTTGAAGCTCATACCCACGGGTTTCTTCATTACCCCACGAAGCTTGATAGTAGTTAGGAAACATCATGGCATATTCTTGATTCATAGAGGGAGAGGAAATTATGGTGGCTTCTATAGGTGGGGAGTTTTGATCAATCCTCAATTTTTGCTCGAAAATCGTGGCTCGTACCCGGTTGAGGACCTCTTAATCTAGCAACCGTCCATTGATGCGGCTCTAAGTTGTAAAGAAGAGGATGGTCACCACCTCTAGGCACAAACTGTAGACTAGGAGCAAACGTGAGAAATCTAGTGCTTTTTGGGCACTAGACAAGAAGGAAATAAACTTCACACACACAAGAAGCAAAAGAAAACAAAGAAAAAAAACACAAAAACAAAGACAATGTCAAGTAAATAGGCAAACAAAGTCTAAACTAGCACCGTCCCCGGCAACGGCGCCAAATTGATGGTAAGGATTTTGCCGTCAATCCTACCAACAAATAACCAACTAAACCTAACTGGGTAGATAGGGTAAGTCGGGTCGAATCCACGGGGACGGAAAGAGGTGTCTAGACTAAGGTCTACCTAAGGACTAGACTAAGTCAACTAAGCTAAACAAACTAGAACGATAAAAGGGGATAAAACTATGACTAGGAATGAACTAAGTATAACAACTAAAGCTAAATGATTCAACTAACTAGAGAAACAATGACTAAAAGAATAGAGAATTCAATAGAAAAAAGAACTAGGATTAAGTCGGGTTCAAGGGTGATGAGATGATCAAGGAAGAGTAAAGGTGAAGGTGTAATCAAGCTATCTAGGTATAATCTGGGCTCTCGCTCCTAAACTGACCTAGAGGTTCCTCGCTCTCGCGCAAGAACCCATCCTAGCGACATACAAGGCCACAAGAAGAAGGCAAGAAAAACATGCATTTGCAACTACAAGTCATTCAAGCATTTCATCAAACATGATCTGATCTATGCATGCAACTAAGAAGCAACCAAAACTTCCACCAACAATCTAAACAAACCCTTAATCACCCATGAAAGCACCCAATCCCCCTACTAACCCTAGCAAGAGGATTACTCACACATATCTAAACTAAAACTAACATGAACAAGAGAAACTAATTAACACAAGAACAAGAACAAGAACATTAATAATGAAGAACAACAAGGATGAACAATACAATAAACAAAAGATAAAGATTAAAACTTGACTAACAACAAAAGATTAAGAGAAGAGAGAAAAGAGATTATACCAAACAAGAGAAGATTGAAAGAAGAAAACTTGCATAAAAGAAAACCCAAAACATTAACCAATGTTGTCAAGATTGGTAGATTCTTCAAGAATTCCAACAATACAAGAGTAGCTAACTAGATTAAGGCTTAATGGAAGAGTAATTAAGGAAGGATTAAGCTAATCTACACTAATCTAAGCTAATCTAACCTAAACTAGTCTAGGGTTTCATAAGTGTAGAGTAATAAATCCCCCTTAAAACAATACAAGAGGGGGGGGGGTATATATAGGGTTACATAAGTAAGGGAGGAGAAAAAATAAAACACGGGAAGAGCTGGGCCCTTCCCGGCCGGGAAGGTGATGATCCCGGTCGGGAAGGTGATGATCCCGGCCAGGAAGGCCTCACGGCGGGTCTTCTCTTCTTGCAACTCATCCCGGTCGTGATGGACATGGTCCCGACCGTGATGGGTCCTTGTTTGCTCTTCCTAGGCTTCTTATCGATGCTCGATGCTCGGGATATCATCGAGTGGGCCTCATTGGACTCGGGAATCGAGTCCAAGTCACCGAGTCAACATTTCTTCTCCTCATTGGACTCGGGAATCGTTCCATTTCTCCAAGTTAGGCCTTACAAACCAAAAACAAGCTAGAAGAAGCATAAGTAGCCTCGAAACCGCTCCAAAGAGCGATTCCACAGGAGAAACCGGGACCAAACACAAGGAAAAAGCACTACAAAACACACTTATCAGAACTCGTGAATGAGCTTGAACTATCCTGAGGGAAACTTCGGGGGGAACAAACTACTAGACGGTTCAATTAGTCTTTCGCCCCTATACCCAAGTCAAACGAACGATTTGCACGTCAGTATCTTTTCGGGCCTTGATAAGTGTGGTTTGTAGTGCTTATTTATTGTGTTTGGTCCCGGTTTATCTTGTGGAATAGCTCTTTGGAACGGTTTTGAGGCTACTTACTCTTTCTCTAGCTTGTTTTAGGTTCCTTTGGCCTTTCTTGGAGAAATGGAATGATTTCGACTCGTTTCCGACACATTTGGAGCCAACGAAGAGAAGTGACGATGATTTGGTGGCCTAAACTCGATCCCGAGCCTCTTGGGACTCATTCCCGAGCACCGAGAATCGATAAGAAGCCTAGGAAGAACAAGTAGGGACCTATGAGACCATATTTGAAGCCTACAAGACCCATCCCGTTCGGGAACACATCCATCCCGACCGAGATGAAGTGCAAAGCAAACAGCGGACTCTGACTGCCCATCCCGGCCGGGATCATCACCTTCCCGGTCGGGACCACCCCATCCCGGTCGGGACCACCCCATCTCGGTCGGGATCATCACCTTCCCGGCCGGGAAGGGCCCAGCGAAGCCCGTCTTCATTTCTTTCTTCTCCCTTATTCTTGTAACCCTATAAATACCCCCCTCTTGTATTGTTTAAGCACTTTTCATTACCCTAGATTATTCTAAACCCTAGATAGACATCCTTAATCATTAGCCTAGTTTATCATTAATCGTTCCTTAATCTTTTGTTAATCATAGCTTAATTTAGATAGTTACTCGTGTATTAAGGGATCTCTTGAAGAATTCATCCAATCTTGACAACATTTGGTGGAGATTTTTGGGTGTTCTTTATATACAAGTTTTCGTCTTTTCTCCTTACTAATTTGGTATAATTACTCTTCTCTTCTCCTTTAATCTTTGTTTATCATTCAAGTTTCAATCTTTATCATTTGGTATTGTTCTTGTTGTTTTCCATTATGAATGTTTTAGTTATTATGTTGATTTCTCTTGTTTTTGTTAGTGCTAATTTGATTATGTGTGAGAAGACCTATTGTGGGGTTAGTAGGGGGGATTAAGTGTTGATTATGGGTGATTAGGGCTTGATTGAGGGTAAAGGTGGATTCTTTGTTACTAGTGACTTGTTAAGCATACCATGTGTTTGTTGAATTGCTTGTTAGAGTAGTAGTGGTCATGCTTCTCTTGCTTATTTTCTCCTTCTCATTCTATGGTTGATTTGTGGTTGAATCCTTGTGTATTGGGTAGCATTTTGCATGAGTATTCGGGTTTGTCTTTGATGCGAGAGTGCGGACCGACCATAGTGACTAGGTGAAACTTACACCCTCGATCTCCCAACTATCCTATTACACTTATGAACCCAACCTAACCCTACTCTTCCCCTTATTTGATTACTCCATCTTCTTAGTCATTGTTTCTCTAGTTTCTTCTTTCATTTAGCTTTAGTTGTTTCATTTAGTTCATGTTATATCTAGTTCATTCATAGTCTAGTTTCATCCCTTTTCGTCGTCATAGTTAGTCAATTCTTGTCAATTCTCTTCCTCTTTTTTTTGGTGACCTAGTCTTGGATTTAGGTAACCCTTGTCTAACCCCTCTTTCCGTCCCCGTGGACTCGACCCGACTTACCCTTTCTACCCAGTTAGGTTTAGTTGGTTTTATTTGTTGGTAGGATCCACGGCAAATTCCTTCCATCAATTTGGCGCCGTTGCCGGGGACGGCGAATAATTAGACTTTGCTTATTTGCTCGACTTAGTTACCATTTTGTGTTCTTCGTTTATCCATTGTGCATATTTTGTTGTTTTTGTCCTAGTTTTTATTTAGTGTTCTTCTTCTTCTTTGTTTTCCCTTGCTTCTTGTGTGTGTGTGTGTGTGTGAGCACTAGACTTCTCACATTTGCTCCTAGTCTACAGTTTATGCCTAGAGGTGGTAACCATCCTCTTCTATACAACTCAGAGCCGGAAAGGTTATTTCGATACATTCGCCAACGGACGGTTGCAAGATTGAGAGGTTCCCAACCGGGTACAAGCCAAGATTTTGAGCGAAACTCGGAGATTGATCTAAACTCCTCATCCCCAGAAGCCACCGAAGAAAGTTTCCTAAACCCGTTCGGCGCCCCCATATAAACTTCATCTCAAGTAACATCACCTCCTTCATCTCCCGCAAGTCCAAATACCTCTATTACAAGTTCAACACCTTCATCACCAATCTATCACATAATGCCTAAGTTCTCTTCTCATTCAACCTTCACGGAAGACGTTTTGCATGGTCCAACTGCTTTACCGGCCGCATATGTCGGGAATTTTGTGGCTAAAATGCAAGTTATCCATTTGGTTGAAAGAAGTCAATTTAGTGGGTTACCAACAGAACATCCTCACCAACACATGGAAACCTTTTCAGACTATTGCGATGCCATCTCTCAAACGGGAATAACCCAAGACCAAATCCGGTGGGTCCTATTTCATTTCTCTTTGATCGGCAAGGCAAAACAATGGCTCAAAGGTCTCGACAAGGCGGCTCTAGGTATAGACACTTGGAAGAAGCTAGCTCTAGCATTCTACCAAAAGTTATATCCACCGGAGAAGACTAACCTATTTAGAGCTTCAATCACGGAGTTTCAACAACGTGACGAAGAAAGTGTTTATGAGTCGTGGGAAAGGTTGAAGGCCTTGGTTCGTTCTTGTCCCCATCATATTTTATCAAAATGGTTCCTTGTCCAACAATTTTGGAATGGGTTATATGACGATTCAAGGGCCATACTTAACATGGGATCTAATGGAAGGTTCACCGAGGCAGATGATGACCAAACTTGGTTAAGAATTGAGGAAATGTTGGTCCACAATTCCCAATATAGTAGGCCTAGGAAGGCGAATAGAGGGGGAAGGTACGACATTGATGCCATTACACAACTTAGTGCCGATCATGGAGCACAGTTGAAGACCCACATGGATGCTATTGATAAGAAGCTCCAAGGTCACTTTAATCAAGGTCAAAGCGCAAGTTCTTCCCACCAACATTCAATTCATCAAGTTAATGCTATGGGAGTGGTTCCTCCTGCATCTTATTATGGGATATGTGAGATTTGTGGAATATATGGACATGAGCCTTCACATTGTCGAAGTAGCATTGAGCAAGTGAATGCTTTTTAAGCATACAAGCAATGTGCCCCATACTGTAACTTCAAGGCTCAAAATGTGCCAAATCCTCACATGTTCCAAGCCTCCCAACAACAAGCTCTACAACAACACCGACCATTCTATGTTGCTCCTCCTTTAAGGGACAACCAAGGCTACCAAGGTTTTCAAGGCAATCAAAAGGCCTTTCAACAACTTCCAACAACGTAAACAAAGTGCCTTTAACAACAATCAAGGGTTCCAAAATCAAGGGAACTTCAATCATCAAGGTGGTTTCCAAGGAAACCAACACTCACAAGGATTTCATAACAACAACCAAGGTTACCAAAATCAAAATCATGGTAACTCTCAAGGCCTAAATCAAGGCAATTCTCAAGGGTTCCAAGGGAACCTCCCACAAGGGTCCCGAAGTACTCAACCAGAAAACAAGCAAAGGAGCCGGTCTCCAATTCATGATTATGGCATTCCCCTAGCCATCACCAATACCCCACACAATCAACAATCTCCACCTCGGAATCCTGAGATGCAAAAGGCAATTTTGGAGATGCAAAGAGCTCAACAAGAACTTTATGCTCAACTTCAAAGGGAAAGTACTCATAGGAAAATGCTCGAAATCCAACTAGCTCAAGTTGCTTCGGGTAGCTCTTCAAGGCAAAAGGGTCAACTACCTCCTCAAGGTGAACCGATGAAATTTGAACATGTGACCTTGAGGAGAAGTGCATCTTATGACTCTCCCTTGTTCCCTAATGAGCAAGAAGCCATGAAAGAAGCGGAATCTCCATGTCAAAGCAATGAGAAATGGGGAAATCTCATGGAGGACGAAGTCTTGTGGGAAATTGAAAAACCTATTGAAGACAAGCTTCCCCCACCCAAAAAAGAAGACAAAGGAAAGAAGAAAGTGTCAAATGAAAAATCCAAGCCTAATGAACATGAAAAGATCAACATCAAGTTGCCATTCCCATCGAGGCAATTGAAGACAAAGGCGGATGTTCAATTTGATAAGTTCGTTGATATTGTGAAGAAATTAGATGTGAGCATCCCTTTCACCGAGCTAATTACCCAAGTCCGGCCTTTGGAAAGTTCATGAGTGAAATCTTGGGTAGGAAGAGATCCTTGGACAAGGAAGAGACCATAGCGTTCACAAGAGAGGTGAGCGAGCTCATTCAAGGCTCTACACTTCCTAAGTTGAAGGATCCGGGTAGTTTCTCAATCCCGTGCACCATAGGGAACTTGAAGATCGAAAGGGCGTTATGTGATTTGGGGGCGAGTGTAAGCATTCTCCCTTATTCTATTTGTGAGCGACTTGGAATGAAGAGCTCAAGTGTACCTCTATTACACTCCAAATGGCCGATCATTCGCTTAATCGATCATTAGGAATGTTAGAGTATGTGCCACTAAGAATCGGGAAGTTCTTCATTCCGATCGACTTCCTTGTGCTTGATATGCCGGAGGACGCTATCACTCCCATTATCCTTGGGCACCCATTTTTACATACCGCCGGTGCAATGATCGATGTCAAGAAGGGTAGGATCACCTTTGAGCTAGGCGACGAGAAGCTCGTGTTTAACCTCCAAGGCAACACCTCGCCTACATATGAAGAGTCATGTAATATAATCCATGCCTTGAATGACATAGAGCTAGGGAAAGAATCGAGCGAAAGCTTGAAAGACAACAACTTGTGTGGAATTGAAGATGATGCTTCCGAGCTTGGGGTGGATGAATGCCCTTGTTGTGTGAATGAGGAGAAGTTGCTAGGAAAGAAGAAAGTCGAGCCTCTCCTGAGGCCCCATGAAGATGAAATGAAGTTTGGGTATATACCGAAGGATCGAAAGTATAAGTTCAAGCCGTTGAACTTAGTAGATCGGGATGCCCCGGGAACTTCGAGGCGAGGTTGTGAGGAACCTTGGAGTGTATATTGGTATACCACAAGCTTGATTGAAGATTTCTCCAGAGCCTTTGATTTGTTACTTCGTGCCCTTGACGGCGATGGAGTTGTCTACCATGTTGTTGAAAAATGAATGAAGTATCCACCATCCTAGGTTTAACGGAGTTCCTCAAGAACAGTCGTGTTGTGTATAACTTTTCCCTCTCCTTTGTGTTTTTTGTAGTTGTATTTGTGTGTTTTTAGGATTCGTGTATTTTGTGGAATTCTTGTAACTTGGTATTTTGTTGAGCGATGTGAGGGAGGGATCTTTGATGGTGTTTATGGAGTTTATTTGATAGGTTGATAGTGAAGTTGAATTTTTGAGAGGATTAGTTGATGATAGAAGGTTGGATCTTGGGCAAGGAAGTCGGTTTTTAAGCTTTTCATAAGATTTTGGGGACGGGATTCTAAATCCCGATGTGTTATTTGCCTTGTGGGTAGAGCTACAGAGGAATGAAGAGCTTGAGAGGCCATCCCGACCGTGATGGGTGTCATCACAACCGGGATGAAGAGGGCATGAAAACAGAAGCTACTGACGAGCAATCCCGACCGGGATCATGGTCATCCCGACCGGGAAGGAACCTTCCCGACCGAGATAAGGTCTGTCACGACCGGGATGGTGCACAACAACCTCATTTGCCTTTGTTTCTCCATTTAAGTCCCACCCAACCACTTAATACCCCCTCCCAACCTCCCTACTCACCCTTGCCTCTATCATTTCACCCTTACACTTCATATATACACTTGACTAGGGTTATGTTTTGTTGTGTTTTTTTGTTTTGGGTTTCACAGCTAGAGGGGATACTGAGCATCCCGAGGGAGCTTCCTCGATTGGTGCTAGTGAGGAGGTAGTCGGGGCAAGTTCACAGACTCCTCGAGGGATTCGCAGGAGGAGACGAAGCTCTTCGTCTCAGCGCCGCGACCCTGAGCCTATTAGCGAGACTGAGTTTGATAGGGTGAAGAAGCGCAAGCTTCCAGAGACCGTAGCTAGGAGAGCTCATGTCCCGGTTCCTGTACCGGAGGCGAGGAAATCATTTCCGAGGATCCGAGTGGGCTCGGGACTGGGATGGTCATCAGCTGATGTTTCATCTTGACAGTCATATTTCTAGCCGCATTGTGCGGGGTCTGGTGAGTGTCCTATTTGTGCTTATTTGGTTATGACTCGGATTTTGCTATTGTTATTATTTTTGGCTTGGATTAGGGTAGATTTGTTTTGTTCATCCTAGCATTGTTTCGGTTTGCAGCCCCCAGGTCCGATGAGGACTTTCTCGGGTTTTACTACGTGCCTCGATGTCTACTTCCAGAAGTTGAGCCCCGCGGTAAAGGGGATTATCGAGAGGACTGCCCTAGGTCCCGTGGTCGAGCAATGGGTTAGGTTGGTGGGTTGCCAAACTAAATGCAACCTTATGGTGATTAGGGCGATGATAGATCGCTTCCACGATACTACCTCGACCTTCCAAATGGCTTTTGGGGAGATCGGGATAACCCTAGAGGACTTTAGGATGATTAGCGGTATGCCCTGGGGTCCGGATAGGATTAGGTCGGCCGTCGAAGGCCCTAGTCTAGACAGTGATGAGGTGCAGGGCCTCATCGGGGATTGTCTGCCGCGTGAGGCATAAAATACGCCTCATGCTATAGTGTGTTCGTACATCACCGACCACTTCGAGCGAGTGGCGGTGCTAGAGGGTCGGGAGGCTAATACGCCGGAGTAGGATGCTCGACTGTGGCTGTGGTATTTCCTAGGGTTGACTCACTTCTCGGACAAGGGCGTGAGGTTTAGTACCAGGATTTTGCTCTTCCTAGCCGACCTGACTTAGCTAGGACGCTACGATTGGGTGACCGCGGCTTTCGCGGAGATGACTCGCTGCTTGCAAGTCATGGTGAGGCTGCTGGTGATAGGGTCGGGTTCACTTGTGCCCATTGTGGGTCCGGGCCTCATGCTGGAGGTTAGTTTTTTTTTTCGCTCTTGTGTTTTGAGTTCTACTTAATTTTTGGCTTGATTGCTAAAGTGGTTTTGGGAATTTGCAGGCTTGGATCTATTCCAACTTCCCGTGCTTGGCACCTAAGACGGTGCAGGTGAACTCGAAGAGATTCCCGGCGGGAATCGAGTGGAGGCTGGCTTAGCCTAAGAGCACAATCAACCATTATCCGGTGGAGATGGCACTGGTTAACAAACTAGGCATTGACGATGTAAGTTTTCTCCTATAGTTTATTTGCTCAATAGCCCCCAAGTCTCGGGACTCATTAGGAGGTCGATTTTGTTTGTGTAGTTTGTAGCCCGCCCTTGGGCTAATTACGAGGGCGTGCCGGAGTATGTGGCTGCGGAGTTGAGGCCGCGGAGTTATAGGAGGATGCTTCTTCCTGCGTTGATTCGTCAAGTTTGGTATCTGGGCGAGCGGTTGGTGCGTCAGTGCCTATATGACGTCTTCAGGGTGCCGGTTGATCCTCCCCGGACAATGTTCAGACCACCGACCGCCGTAGAGATTCTTGAGGACAAGGACGGAAGGAGGCGATACACTCTTGGTGCCTGGTGCCTCCTATCTTTCTCACGTCACCTGGCGTCTGGCTTGGTACCGCCTTGTGGTAATGTTTTAATTTTGGTTCTAAGGCTTGTGTTGTGGTTTGTTATTTCTTTGACTTTTGCCTGACCAATCTGTTGTCTTTTCAGCTGGCCGATCCGACTGACGAAATCCAGCCCCCAGATTTTCCTCTGACTCTGCTCAGGGTGGATGCAGCTGGGATACCCTTTACTGAGCCCCTCCCCCCGTGTTCTGCTGAGGAGATGGATGCCGGGATAGAGTGGCGTGGCCGGGTATACCGGGTAAGTATTGACTTTTGTTTTCGATTAAGGTTCTAAGAATTAGGGTCAGTTTGCCTAACTTTTATGGTTTTACCTTTCAGGTTTCGTTGGCTTGCCATCAGCGGTTGTGGCAGGCTGCCAACTGCTTCCGGGCTTATGCCTCGAGGGTCTCCCGTGACACTTCGAGGCCTCGATCGGTAAGTTTGTGTGACTAAGGTACATTCTTAGGTTGCTCGTGTGTTTTCCTAATTTTTTAGTGTATCTGCAGGATGTCTCGGATATGGTGGGACAGATGGAGACTCGGTTGACCGAGCTCGAGGCGAAATATGTCGAGTCGTAGAGGCTCCTGCAATATCGGGCTGACGAGATCGCCTTCCTAAAGGAGCAGCTGGCTCGGTCTCGGGGTGAGACCTCTACACAGGGTGAGGACAGGCATAGGATCGAGAGGGAGACTGAGGCTGAGGCTACGGGTGTTAACGAGGAAGTGGGAGGAGTCCCCGAGACAGCGACTCTAGATATGCTGTCGGGGATGGATGGTAGCGAATCTCCTCTCATAGACTTGGACGATCTAGACTTGGATGACAATCTTTGTGAGATCGTGATGGTTATCGGTACGGCTTCTAGGGGTCCTCCTTAGCCTCGATTGGTATATATGTTGTAAATTCGTTTCAGATTTTTTTTAGTATTTGAATTAGTTGGATTAGTCCTGTGCTTGGCGATTTTTTTACCTAAATTGACAAGTAATCACTTTTGTGTTTATTCATTTGCGATTTGACCTAGTTTAGGGCGCGTTAGCGTTGCATGAGAGTATGAAAACCATTTGTTTCGGATGTTTTTGAAATGCGTTAGTATGAGCCGGGAATTGGATTAGGTAGTACGTCGAATAAAATGTTTTGACTCGAGACGTAAAGTATTAACATGCTTTGACCGAGCGTGGTTGTTTTGACATTCAGAACGAGGCCGAAGTTTAAAATTCGGGCAATTTTTGAAAAAAAAGTTAGACCACTTTTTTGTATATTCAAGACAATGCCGTGTTGGGCTTACTGACGCGACTCGACAATAACCGTTAAAGGCTACAACACGCCTAGGTGGGGTAGCCTATCCCCCCTAAAAAAATGAAAAGACATCTAAGTCCGGTGGATCCGATGGACGAAATGTACCGTCCGTGTGGACCTGTCATTCTCTTGCGGGCATTTTGGCTTTTGGAAAGGGGTTTAGCTGCTTCAGAAGACCATTCCTGGTGTTCGTGGTTGTCGGGTGTGAGAGAAAGGTTAAGGATTGTGGAGGTGACCGTACTACAGAGTAAGGAAGCTATGCGGGCTAACGTTGCTAAGTGCACGAACGAAGACGGCGTTACCGATCCTAGTGTTCGTCAGTTTATCTACACGGGCCGAGACCGACAAGACCTATTTTGAAAATGTAAGTGAGGAGGGGAAGCGGGATTGACTGGGCTCGCTTTTGGCTAGGGAGGTGGAAGTTTGCGTTAGGAGGGTCAATGATGAGAGACCCAAGCAAACACACCCGAATGGCAAGGTAAAGGAAAAGTTGGACCGGTAGAGCCCAGCCGTTTAGTACTATGTTGTATTAATTGATATTATGTGGCGTACTAGTACTAATTTTTGTAGAGTTTTGACACGTTAATTTTTCGGGATGTCCGGATTTTGGATGCTTGATGTAGATGCCTCGACAAAGGCTTGATTTAACTGATTTTTTTATTACTGAGAAGCACATTTTTTATTATTATTTTTTGTGGTGACTCGCAACTCGATTCTTCATTTTGCCCGTAGCGCCCTTTTGGGTTTTCACTCCGTCTTCGGCTCACCTTTTGTTCTTCTTTTTTTTTTTTGTTTTTTTTTGTTTTTTTACAACGGCTCGCAACTCGTTTCTTCATTTTGCCCGGGGCGCCCTTTCGGGTTTTCACCCCGTCCTCGGCTCGTCGTTTGTGCTTCGTCATTTTAACTCACTCATTAACCGGGTCGTGGGAGGAATCCCAGTTCATTCATGAATCAATTAATCGATTTTGTTTTGTTTAGTTGTGTGGTTGTACCCAGAGAAGGGTAGCCTACGTATCCGCTTTTGGACGGAATCAAACCATGTTCGTAGTTCCTTATAGATGTGAGTGATTTTGCTTTAGACTCATTATGCCAATTATCGATGTGAGATGTTTAGTGTGCATTCACCCTAGTTAAGGAACTAAGGTGGAGTAGTTGGGTGTGACCTCTTGAAAGTGACAATTACCGAGATACCGTGTTTTGGGTCAGGGTGACTGGCTTGGATGGTTTTGGATTGTGGAGCTAGCTAGTGAGTGGTTTCGATAGATAAAAATCTGGAGCTTGATTTTTGTGGAGTTGGGCCTATAGGCTAAGGTTTCATAATGTGTTAGGAAAGGGGAAGCTGAGTAAAAATGACTCAGACATCAATCGGGTGGGATGTAAATTACGCGGGGATCTGATTTCAACGTCTGGCCCTTACGGTTGGGATTATCCTATTGAGCTTGAATCCTCAAAATTCCGGACTGTCTCCTAACAAGTGTCTCGGGAAGGTCTTAAGGGTTGTAATGTAGGGAGGCTAGTATTTGGGTGCTAGTTGACTGGTCTGTTCATTTTACTCTTTATTCGGAATCGTATTTGAAATCGAATTAGATGATTGGGTTTTGATTTTGACCATTGAGTTCGGTCCTGATCATTGAATTGGGCCGGCTTGGCTTGGCCTTGGTTTCCCTATTTTTCTTTGGCCCCTTTTGGCCATTTCAGACTTTTGGTTTGGCTAGCACCTATGGTGGGTTGGTCGGTCATTGTTGGAGGGATGTTTATTGTGGGAAATGGGTTTGCCTTCCGTCTTTGATCACAAGCTAAAAGACTATCTAGATTTGTCATAGGATTCAGGGATACTCGTTCTAAGGGATAGTTTGTGGCTTTCTATACCAGGCATGGAATAGGTACAAAGAGAACACGGGATCTCGTTTCTTGTAATTCCTCATTGTTTTGAGGTTTGTTTGATTGTTATCGATAAATGGCATACTATTGAGTCCTAAGCGAGAAATATATGTTTTAAATCAAGCGATTGTCGAGGCGCATTGTAAAGGAAGAGAAGCTTATTTCTTTTTTATTAATAGTAATAAGCGGGCTATGTGCCCGAGATAATATTTTCGGGGAGATGGAGGACAGATCCCCTCGCACCTCCTGAATGGATGTAAAAACAAAAGATATTTGTTATACTATTAGGTCTGGGCCCTAAGACGAACTAGACTCTGACTCAGACATAGATTTACTCGTCTCGGATCGGCGGATGCCCTCGGGTTGTCAGGATCTTCCTCAATATTCCGGACATTCTCCTCTATAGGGTCGAGGTGGGAACACCCAATGCCGTCAAAGACAGCGTGAACGCTAAAGGGGTTGGTGGTATCGCTTGGTTTCTCGGGTGGAGAGATAGGAATAGTCCCGTTTTCGATCATATCTTGTATGGCATGTTTGAGCCGAAAGCAATATTCGGTATCATGCCCGTTACTTTGGTGATGTAGGCAATAAGCATTAGGGGTCCAACTTTTGCTTCGTTTGCCGACTGGCGGGTCCGGAGTGGGACCCAAAGGTTAGAGTAACTCTTGATCGACTAGGCACTTAAGAACTTCGACGTAAGATGGCTTGATTGGGGTAAACTCTCTCGGTGATCTTCCTACTTTGTTGGATGTGGTCTCGTAAGGTCTTGGTGTTCCTTCCGTATCGATTTTAGGAGGCTTCGATCGGGTGGAGTATTGGGATAGTCTATCATGGGTAGGCTTTTGGGCATGGTAATCGCTCGAATTGACGTTTGTCTCGCTCTCGGTGTCTCTACTCTCAAGGAAATTGAGGCGGCTATCGATGTAACGGATGGATAAAGTCAAACGGGTTACCGAAGTATGGATGCTGCGAACCAATTTGGCTAGGGTATTGACATCGTTACGGATGCTTTTGATGGCGCTTGAATCTACCGACATGTTGGGGAGTGATTCTAGGGGGAAAGGATTAAAAGGTCAGATCGGATCCACCGGACGACTTAGAGACTTGAGGAATGCTCGTAACTGAGCGAGACGGAAATGAGACCCTTGACCCACGGGTGCGGGCGGTCACCGATTTAGGGACTCGAGTGCTTTTAGACTCTTGGTGTACTCGGCGGGACGCCTAGCGAATTTTAGATCTCTGTAACGAGACGATGTGACACAAACCTCGTAGGTGAGGTTTATAGAGGGCTTCTCAAAAGGAGACGACCCAAAACGTAAGACCTCGAGTAGAGGCGATCCTAGTAACTAACACAGACAGTCAATCACATGGTTGCACGACGTAAGGAGTTGATCGCGATCCCGGCTCAAGATCAAAGAATTTTGACATTTTTGAAAACAACCGATACTCGTAAAATTAAGGTGACGATGGTGTGGTAACATCGTTTGTGATGAGAAATGTGCATTGCTATGTGTGTGTCGGGGGGTCCGACGATAGCGAAAGTGTAAACGTTTTTTTTTTAAAGAAACACGGTCCCTTGGTGGACCGGTTTTAAAATGTGAGGAAGTGACCCCTTTTTTTTATCGAGACTACTATTAATTAGTTAGTTCGATATCGGATGTGTGTGGTGCTTTAAAGGTGTGACTAAATCTTTGTCAAAGGTTTAGGCAGCGAATAGTGTTTTTAGAAAAGTTGTTTTTCCTTTAAAACGAGTGATCCACGTTTGCCGGTTGCAATAAATGGCATTCGACAATGGATGGTGGTGTGTTGTGAAAAATATTTCGAGAATGTAACCGTTTTGGATTCCTTGACTTCATTAATTGAAGTTTCGATTGTGTTAACGGTATGTGTGTAAAAAAACATATTATTTTTCAAAAACAAAATGTGACCGTTCGGCGTGCCTTGATCCCATTAATTGGGGTCTCGGTAGATTGACAGTATTTGTTGTTTTGACGGGTTTTACTTTAGCCACGTGATGGCGTTCGAAAATGTATTTCTTTTTTTCTTTGAAAACATCGAGTGTAAAATTTGCCATAACAACGTCGTCTCAAAATTTTCTTTTATTTTTAGAAATCAAGACTAGACCGGAGTATCGGTGTTTAGGAAATCGTTTTGGAAAGATGAGATACCTTTTGAAAACGGAATTGGGTGCGGTTGAATATGTTGGCGTGGTTGAATCCGGATTTTAGTGTTTTAATTGGGGTTGGATTGTTCAAACACGCTACACATAACTAGGAATGCATACACTCATGCATGATGCAGACAAGGGTAGGTTAGGGTAGGCTACCGCCCACGAATAGTCCTTACTGAGGCATTGACAGTGGTCTGGGGAGACGAGTGTCATACCGTTCGCTCGGAACTATCCGCTTATTAATCCCGCGGGGTACGCGTTAGGCGGCCGGAGCGTTAATTGAGGATCTCTCCGCGTGTCCCTAAAGATCTTACCGCGAAGAGGTCGATTGGTCCTGATATCGGTTAGGGTGGGCTTTTTAGGGCCAAAACCTGTAGTGACCACAACTAGGAACTAAAGAAATGAGCTTCATCGACCTCGTTCAAGTTACACCACCGCTGGAAACTTGTTTCGAATTCCCCAGCGGAGTCGCCAAACTGTGGACGTCCGTCTGCACCCGCCCCGTACCCCGCGCGGGACCGACCCGGTTTTCAACGTGTGTCGGCGGCCACCCACGCGGCCTCCTCCCTGCTAGGGGCCGGTTCGATCTCGCGTACGGGACGATGTGTCGGGCCTCGAATTGGATGACGATCCGGACTTGTACTAGACGGGTGCGGGCACCCGTGTTTTCGTTTGGGAGTCGATCAAGTCATGGTTGTAAATGTTTAAAGGTCGTTTTGTTTGGTAAGGCGACCTTTTTAGTGAACTGAAGTTGTCGTTGATTTGTGGAGTCGCCACCGAGTCAATTATGGGGACTCGGAAACCGTTCAAGTCAACTTTGATCCCTTGCCGGCTCAAAGTTGAGTGACATGGGACCTAAAAATAAAGACTTGTACCCTTAAGAACTCCATGCCTGGAATGACTCTCATTGCCAATGGTTTCGGACATCCGGAAACCGTCGATTCTGAGTAAGGGGTGAGGGTACGTATTGGGAAGTCAACATCCGATGGATGTCAACACCCAATCCCGCCCGCACTATAGCGGCCTCTACTAATCAATCAGTGGGCTGATATCCTAGTTCTTTTGTTGTGGCGGAAGTACTGTAACATCCGTTGTTTTAACCCTAAGCCTTTTGCTATGTTGGTTGTTTAAGGACAAGTAAGTTTTATCGTCGAAGTAGTTGTGTTTACATTCTTTGCATGCGATTTCACGTGACAAGCAGGCCATGAAAAGATGCACGTACAAGAGTAGAGAGTACTAGTATTATACGTAATGCAAATCAGTTTTAACGCGATAATACAGATATATTAGTGATTCTTGTGGTATACCTTACCTGGTATTCTGCTTAAGATGCGTTGGCTCGGTATTAATAAAGATGCGTCGAACCTAATAAGGCGAGCACCAGGACTAATACGGAACCCGACCATCACTTTGTTCAGTTTTAGTTGTTTTACGTTTTGAATTCCGTGTTAGGTGATTTAGCATGCGATTATAAGGTCATAAAAGCAATAAATCATACAAAAAACTTTAAATGCGAATGTAAGTAAATCACGTAGTGAGGAGTTGCACCCTCGGAGTATACACTAAACGGGACTCGATGCATAGATAGTTTGAGAATGGATCTCGGAATTACTCGGGTCTATTTAGTGTGTTTTAGTGTTTGCGGTTGAAGTTGGGACGTTACGTATTTTAGTGGATGTTTGTGGGCCTAGTGCCCACATCTAGTGTTATCGTAGTGCATAATAATAGAAAGTGCAAATATGGAATGTTTTGTTTAGATGGCAACCTAGTGACGATTCGACTTCGATAGGCGGATCCTCCTAACTTGACCATTTATTCCGGCAGAGTTCCGTTACCGTTTGACCTTCCCGCGGCTACTCCGGCAGAGTTTCGTTGCTAAGGACTAGTTTTACGGCTAATCCGGCAGAACCTAAGTACTAGTTTTGAGCTAGTCGATCACAGGCACCTCGGTATCGAGTGGAGCACTCGAAGGTGAGGAGTAGCGTCGATGTCTCTTTATTATTGGAACTACGATCGAGTGGATCGTTTGCCTCGGGTGTCGGAGTGTGAGCCCTTAGCGAGAGTTTAGAGGGAGAAGAGAGAGTTGAATTGTGTGTGGAAATGAGGGCATGAAGGGGGGTATTTATAGGTATTTATAGGTGTCTTTCCCGAGTAATTTATTTGATCCGTTCTATAGAAAAACTATCTAGAACATCGCAAACTCGCATCGCGTTGCAGTCCTATCATCATGGGGTGTTTGTTGGGCACTTCTGCAGCCACCAGGTCCAAATCTGGGTTTCTACATCTAGATCCCAAAGTATTAGTTGCCTTGTGGGTGAGCTAACAAGAGGAATGATGAGCTTGAGGTACCATCCCGACCGGAAAGGCATGGTCCCGACCGGGATGAAGTGTGCAAGGAAAGACGGGTCTCTGACTAGTCATCCCGACCGGGAGCATAGTCTTCTCGACCGGGAAGGGCTTCTTCCCGACCGGGACGGGTCTGTCACGACCGGGACGAACTCCTGTAGCCTCATTTGCCTTCTCTTCTTTATTTAACCCTCACCCAACCATTTTATACCCCCACCCAACCTCCCTTCTCACCTTAGCCACTATCATTTCACCCTTACACTTCATATATGCACCTTCATCTCATCTTCTCATCACTATACACCGAGTTTAACCTCAAATCCCACCCTCATTTACGCCAATGCAAGCCTAGTACTTCAACCATGCGACTACATTTAAGAAGAGGAATAACAATGATGAAGACAAGCAAGGTGCCGATAACGATCATTGAGACGATGGAGATTATTGAGTTGCTAACCGTTTGGCCGGACATAACAATGATGAAGACAAGCAAGGTGCCTAGTACTCCCATTTCCTATTATTTTCTTCTTTTTATTTCTTCCCCCATCCATATCTTTTCTCGTCTCGGCCCTTGGTGACTTGATTACACCCCGGCCGGACACACTCTATCCTTTCTTCACTTTCATTTTTGATTTTTAGTTTTATTTTCCCTTTTTCTCTTCTTTTTAGTGTCTTCCGCACACTACCGATCGAGCATGAGGACACTGCTCGGTTTAAGTGTGGGGGAGCGATATCCTAGTCTAGTTTAGTTTTATTTTTGTAGTTTTTTCAAAAAATCTTAAAAATCCCTAGAAATTTGGAAAAATTCTTAAAAAAACCAAAAATATTTTCTTTTGTGTCTTTGTATCATATATTTGTTGTGTTGTGTGTGTGTTTTGCCTCCCTTTTTCCTTGTAGGTCGCTTGATCACCGTTAACTTTGGAGAGCTTTCAAGACATCCGGTAACATCATTTTATCCCTTTCCTTCTTTGTCTCTTGTGGAGTTTGGAGGAGATTTTTTTGATGGTGTATGCTCGTATGGAGCTTTTTGAAGTTTGTGGTTGATGTGGTGGCTTGTTTGGAAGTTTCGGGGTGGTGTTTTATTTCTTTGTGTGTTTGTTTTCTTTTCTCTTATTTTGTTTTGTCTTGTTCTGTTTTTCTTATTTTCTTTCGTCTTTGTTGCGTCTTTGTTTTGTGATGTGTAGTTTGTGTCTAGTGTAATAAATGTTTTCGAAAACCCGGTTTTGAGGCTAGTGCGCAAGTGTTTACTTTCCCTTTCTAGTGATATGAATCGAGTCTTGGACTATAGTCTAGTAGAATGACTTTAAATCAATAGTTTCCTTGGTTTCATACCTTGAGTCCACCTAGTCCAATGGGGATTTACTACGGGATTTGCATTTTGACCATTTTGACCACCCACGAAGTGAAAAGGCCGTGGTTGCCGAGTGTCGTCCCTTAGGTGACCGCGTTCGAAATTTCTTTGATTAGTCCAAGTTTACCCCTTTTTTGTGGGTTTGAAGGGACGACGTCGTCCCGACTTACCCATTTCCCTACCTTCTGCACATTTTCCACAAATAAGTTGCAACTTGTTGAAGTTTCTTACTTGGTTGTTATTGAAGGCCTACAATACAAGATTCATCAAAAAGGCAAACCAAGTCAAAAAGAGAAACAAGAAGAAAAGAAAGAAAAGAAAGAAGAAAAAGAAAAGGCACAACAAATTAAAAACAAATAGAAAAGAAGAAAAAGAAATGGCATAGCAAATCAAAAGCAAAATACAAAAGAAAAATGTCAAAGAAAATCATCTCACAAAAAAAAATTCTCACCACTAAAAAGTAAGCCTTTTACCGACTGATATCGTGAAGAGCCTACCAAAGGACCGAGTCCCTAGAAAGGATGATAGCGGTAATAGTCGGTCTTCCCTCATTTTGCAACCATTATCCACCTTTTTACTTGGGCTAGTTAGGCTATTTTTGAGCATGGGACGACCCTCTTGGCTTATTGCTAAAGGGGGCGGGGTTTCACTTACCTATAGTGTCGACTAACTCCGTGGTTCATCCTTTTTCCATCCCGCCTATCGTCCCGTAGTACGTTCTTAGAAATTTAGGAGGACCTGGGTAAGTTATCAACGTTTTTATTTCTTTGTCGTCATACTATTAGGGTTTTGTTCATATCGATTTGTGTTATTAGCTTGGGAACGTTGTCACTTGCCTTGAGTCCTTAACCAGTGCTTCTTTCACCGCTTTGTTGAGGGAAGCCGTATTTGTTTCTTCTTCGATGCAACCGATTGTTTGTTTGTTTGTTTGTGTGTTTTCGTGTTCGGTTGTATCCACAGTTTTGTCGCAAGACCTCACTTGCCTTGTGGAGAGCACTTTCCCTCTAAGTGTTCTCGCGTGAGTTGAAAGGGCGTAGGGTGCGCTAATAACCGCTCGGTTAGTAGTCTAGTTTCTTTTAGTTTTTAGTTAGTTCATGCATACTCGAGGGCGAGTAAGGGTTACGTGTGGGGGACTTGATAAGTGTGTTTTGTAGTTCTTATTCCTTGTGTTTGGTCACGGTTTCTCTTGTGGAATTGCTCTTTGGAGTGGTTTCGAGGCTACTTACGCTTCTTCTAGTTTGTTTTAGGTTCCTAAGACCAATCTTGGAGAAATGGAACGATTCCGACTCGTTCCCGACACATTTGGAGCCAACGAAGAGAAGCGACGCTCACTCGGTAGTTTAGACTCGATCCCGAGCCCTTGAGACCCATTCCCGAGCCCTTTAGACTCGATCCCGAGCCTCGAGAATCAATGTGAAGCCTATGAAGAGCAAGTAGGGACCTATGAGATCATATTTGAGGCCTACAAGACCCATCCCGGTCGGGAACACATCCATCACGACCGGGATGATGTGCAAAGCAAAGACGGGCTTCTGGAGCATGCTCCCGGTTGGGACCAAAGTCATCCCGGTCGGGACCACCTCTTCTCGGTTGGGATCAACCCTTTCCCGGCCATGAAGGGCCTAGTTCAGCCGCTGATTCATTTTTCCGCCTCCCCTATTCTTGTAACCCTATAAATACCCCCCCTCTTGTGTTGTTTTAAGCACTTGACATTATCCTTTACGTTACCCACTAAACCCTAGACTAATTTAGGTTAGATTAATTTAGATTAGTGTATATTAGTCTTTAATTACTCCTTAATCTTAGTTTAATCCTTGTATTATTGGAATTCTTGAAGATCTCTATCAAGATTGACAACCTTGGTGGATGTAGTTGGGTTTTTCTCTATATATGCAAGATTTCTTCTTTTCATGTTCTCTTGTTTGGTATCATCTCTCTTTTCCCTTCTCTTAATCTTTTATTGTTAGTCAATTTTTAATCTTTATCCTTTGTTTATTATGTTGTTCATCCTTGTTGTTCTTCATTATGAAAATTCTTGTTCTTATGTTAGTTTCTCATGTTTGTGTTAGTTAAGTTTAGATATGTGTGAGTAGACTCTCGCTAGGATTAGTAGGGGAATTGGGTGTCTACATGGGTGATTAAGGGTTTGTATAGATTGTTGGTGGAAGTTTTGGTTGATTCTTAGTTGCATGCACATGTCATGTTTGATGAAATGCTTGAATGACTTGTAGTTGTAAATGCATGTTTTCTTGCCTTCTTCTTGTCACCTTGTATGTTGCTAGGATGGGTTCTTGCGCGAGAGCGAGGAACCTCTAGGTCGTTTTTGGAGCGAGAGCCCGGATTATACCTAGATAGCTTGACTACTCCTTCACCTTTACTCTTCCTTGATCATTTCATCACCCTTGAACCCAACCTAGTCCAAGTCCTTTTTCAATTGTATTCTCCATCCTTTTAGTCATTGTTTCTCTAGTTAGTTGAATCCTTTAACTTTAGTTGTCATACTTAGTTCATTGCTAGTCATAGTTATATCCCCTTTTATCGTTCTAGTTTGTTTATTTGGGGTGACCTTAGTCTAGACACCTCTTACCGTCCCCGTGGATTCAACCCGACTTGCCCTATCTACCCAGTTAGGATTAGTTGGCTTTACTTGATTGGTAGGATTCACGGCAAAATCCCTCCCGTCATACGTATTAGCTCTAGAATTACTACAGTTATCCGAGTACCAGGTACCATTAAACAAACTATATGATTTAATGAGTCATTCGCAGTTTCACAGTCTGAATTAGTTCATACTTACACATGCATGGCTTAATCTTTGAGACAAGCATATGACTACTGACAGGATCAACCAGGTAGCATTCCTCAATCGACATCAGCACGCATGAGACACTCGAGAAACAAGTGGTCAACGTGAACTGAAAGTCTTTCACCTTGAGCAACAACTCGTTATTAATGGGTGAGCATCGATCACCCACAAAGCACACACCGCATCCCGAAGAGCAGTTAGGGACCTTTCCCCATTACACCACATCATTTTACGCGGGTGGATGGAGAACGGGCCTAACACGATTAGTTTACTAAACACCCCCGAGGGGACGCCTAGCGAAGCGACACAATTAGGGACCCTCACAATGCCGTAAAAGAAAGGGCACACAACGCAGAAAACCGTGTTTGCACAAGGCCAACTACGCACATAAAGCACACCCTGAACTAGACATCGGTCAACGGTTCACTGTACAAGCAAAGAGATCGTCAACCGAAGGAACCCGGACATCGCTCACACGATTCGCACAACGCTATGAAGGGCTGATTTCTCTCGATCCACGAGACTAATAATAGCCCCATGGGCGAGGAGAGCACACCCCACCAAAGCACAACTAGGCGCAAAGTGAGACGGGGTAACGCCTCTCCTTAAGGGACTTCGGATTAGGGACATATGGCCGGATTTTATTAAGGGATGTAGGAGAATAACTCGAAGGCAACAAACTTGCTCGCATACATCGCATCGAAGATGGGGAGGGGAAGCTCGAAACTCATCGCCGTCTACCACCGTAGTAACCGAAAGATCGACTTTTCGGACGTTACGTAGGACGTACCGCAAACCCAATCGGGCCAACAATCAAGGCTCGTCTCTTCCAAACCCCACCCCTCCGGGTGTCGGATTTATCTAGCCCGAGGACTCATCCCTTGCCAACCTGCCCGTGGTCCGAGAAGCTCGGGGATTTCGTCACCGTTTACCACCGTAGTAACTGGAAGACCGGCTTTTCGGACGTTACGTAGACCGTACCGCATACCCAATCGGGATAACGATCAAAGACTTAATCCCCTGCAACACACCACACGGTGAACACAAGACACAATCCCATCGACAACGGGACACACTTCTCGCTCGTCACTGACGTAAAGCGAACCCGTTCAGAGAGGTCATGTCCCAAGGGAGATCATTTAAAAAAAAATGAAAACGATTCCCGAGCTCCTCACTCAGCATAGCAGGCCAACGATACTGTTGCGACATTAAGGTCGATTTACACCCTACCCCATTTTCTGAGAAGCTCAAGATTTTCGTCGCCGTCTACCACCGTAGGAACCGAAAGATCAGCTTTCCGGACGTTACGTAGAACGTACCGCATACCCAATCGGGACAACGATCAAGACTCAATCCCTTGCAACCCATCCAACGAGGCCGCCGACGGACCAGCGCCACCTTGTTCAACTTTATCGGGACTTGCTACTCCGGAGAACACCACCCCTCCATTCGTTCTCCTAGATCCATACGACCCCGCCATCTCGGGGCCCCCAACTGTCGACGCGGCCGACAAATCACCGGCCGAAAAAGAGTTACCCACGCCGCGCCTAGTCGTGTTGGAAAGAGCAGCCAACCTTCACCTTAGCCTGACCTTGACCAGTCACCCGCCTAACCCACCCTCAAGCAGCTGCTCCCCTTTGTAGACCAATATTTAATTTTTGTGCTCTCCCCACAGTAGACATTGAAAAGTGAGAATCACGATATGAAATTTGGGTACCCTAAATGACAGATCACCCTAATGCCATGACTGATAACCTTCTCATGGCCACGCCTACGGTGCCATGGGCTAGCCCAAAGTGCGCGCCAGGCATGCGCTCGGCTCGCCCACGGTCCCGATGCGGGCCAGGGCCCGGGTCCCGATTTACGCCCACGCGCTCAAGCGTCCCAAGTTCCCGCACCCGCTTCTTTTGATCATTAGATATGCACGCTTGGGACACTCCTACTAGATCCGTAGGACCCACCTCCCGATGCGGGCCGGGGCCCGAGTCCCGATTTACGCCCAAACGTCCCAAGTGTCCCAAGTGTCCAAGTGCCCGCACCCGCGCCTTCGTCTTTTGATCATTAGATATGCACGCTTGGGACGCTCTTACTAGATCCGTAGGACCCACCTCCTGATGCGGGCCAGGGCCCGGGTCCCGATTTACGTCCGGAAAAGGGTACCGCTCCCGGGCCTACCTTAGCCTGACCATGACCGATAACCCAGACATGACCGATCACCTGCCTCACCCAGCTACTCCCTCTATAGAGCAATATTTGATTTTTGTGCTCTCCCCACAGTAGACATTGAAATGTGAGAATCACGATATGAAATTGGGGTGCCCCAAATGACCGATCACCCGCCTGACCATGACCGATCACCTTCCCATGGCCACGCCCACGGTGCCCTGAGCTAGCTCACGTTTCCAACTCATCCGATTGGGACGCTTCAGGTGTCAATGGACAGCTAACCGGGAGCAGTTGATGCCGGGCTCGAGAAATTTTGGATTCCCACCTGCTTTTGTTCCGTAAATCCCTCCCGAAGTGAGGGTAATTCTCGGACGGCGAGCTGGAAACGTTACGTAGGGCCACCAA
This sequence comes from Agrostemma githago, assembly GCA_958450325.1. NCBI lineage: Eukaryota > Viridiplantae > Streptophyta > Magnoliopsida > Caryophyllales > Caryophyllaceae > Agrostemma > Agrostemma githago. Next base: position 27,387,389 of record OY288260.1, read on the forward strand.
CACACATCCGATTTGGAAGGTTGAGGCACGTATGGATAGCAAACTTGGAGTGAGTGGTTGGCGTCGGGCTCAGGAAAATATGAGCTCGAGGCGCACGCTCCCGGAGAGCGGGTGAGTACCGAGGCAACGCCTTGAAACACCCCTTGTACATTAATCTTAGGGACTCCTGCCGTTTAGCCCCCGTCCGCTCTCAGGTGCACGCTCCACGCTCTGGGCATCGAACCCTCCGCTCAACACTTAGCCGTTTTTCTGGGCCTCCAAACACGAACTCCAACCTCCCGGTGACACTCGTAGACTGTGGGGGAGGGGGGGGGGGACGAATCGAAGCGACATAGGGCTGAATCTCAGTGGATCGTGGCAGCAAGGCCTATCTGCCACTTACAATACCCCGTCGCGTATTTAAGTCATCTGCAAAGGATTCAACCCGCCGCCGGTTAAAATTATTTCAAGGCGGCCACCGCATCGCATCCGATGCACTGACTTAGCCCACGACACGTGCCCTTGGGGGCCTAAGCCCCAACTGTGGGTCGGCAATCGACCGGCGAGCGTATGCGTCGCTTCTGGCCCGGATTCTGACTTAGAGGCGTTTAGTAATAATCCAGCACATGGTAGCTTCGCGCCACTGGCTTTTCAACCAAGCGCGATGACCAATTGAGTAAATCAACGGTTCCACTACTACAAATGAGCACTTGGGCCACGACTGAATTCGTGGCAAAAGTGCTAAATTTTCGTGGCTAAAGTACTTGTCCACGGAAAAACCATACGTGGCGCAAGTCGCCGTGGCAAACAAATAGTCACAGGGAAAAAAACCGTGGCAAGTATTGATTTTATTGCCACAGAGTCTCCCGTGGCTAGAATTAAATTTTTGCCACGGGTTATCCCGTGGCTAATTACCCTTGTGACGAAACATTTATACAGGTGAAAATATATAATAAATTAATTAATTAATAACCGTAAGAAATCTCTTCCTCTAGAGTAGTCACATCTGAAACGGCTACTAACTTTATAGCGCCTTCCCAGGAGGTCACCCATCTTAACACTAAGATCACTCAAGCACGCTTAACTGTGGAGTTCTTATGGCCAGCTACCAGAAATAATTTTGAACTTTGT
>OY288260.1:27393498-27473498 GCA_958450325.1 Agrostemma githago
CCGTCAAAGACTAACCAATATCGCATGGAAATACAAACCTTCAAGCAAGATGAATTTGAAAGCCTAAGTGAGGCTTGGGAAAGATTTAGAGATCTATTGCGCAAGTGCCCTCACCATGGAATACCCGATTAGCTAACCACTCAAACATTTTATAACACGCTTTCATCGAGAACCAAGGAGAACCTCAATTCGGCCGCCGGAGGAGATTTCTCTTCTCTCATCGATGAGGCATCTAAGAATCTTATTGAGAAGATGAAAAGGAGTGATTCTAGAATGGGTCAATCGAGGGATTCTAGAAAGAAAGTTGAAGTGAACTCATCTAAGAGTTCTAGTGAATTGAAACTTCAAGCGGAAGTTGAAGAATTGAAAAGGAGAATGGATGCCATGAGTTCTAAGCTACTCCTAGAGGTATGTACCAAATTCAAGGGTGTGTTCCACCAAGGGAACCATCACCTCCAAAACAAATAACATGGGAAGTTCAATGTGATCATTGTGGCAATTATGACCATGATTCTAGCTCTTGCATTCCTAATGAGGAAACTTATATTGAAGAGCCAAATGAAGTTCAAGCTATAAAAGTGTATGGGCAAAGACCTCAATTTGATCCCTTTTCCAATACTTACAATGCCGGCACAAGGTTTCATTCCAATTTTTCTCATGGAAATCAAAATGTTCAAAATCCGATGCCAAGTGCCCAAGGTAGTCAATCGAGGCCATTTAATCAAAGTCAACAAAGGCCCTTGATGAACGCAGTTCATATGCATATTTATTTTCATTTTATTCTCCGTTTTTCACCGATTTCACATGTCTGAAGAATAATTAGTAGCCTTTTATCCGTAGTTTGTTATGCTGGGTATATGGTTTATGTTTTGACAGGAAACATAGCAAAAGACGGAGTTAAAAGCTACAAATGAAGATAACACGAAGAACAAGGCAGTAAGGAGGACAACGAAGGCGGAACCGGTCGGTATGATACCGAACCGGTCGGTTTGATACTGTACCGAGCGGTATGATTTCAAACGGATCGGTTCGTATTCGTACCGCTCGGTTTGTTTGTGAACCGAGCGGTTCACAACTCGTCCAAGTGACTTTCCTAAATTTTCAGAAGAATCCGTACTCTACCTTAATTAGAATTCTACGGGATTATTTTATTAAATTATATTCTATTTCCTAATTAGACCCTTTGTAATAAGTATAAATACCCTTCTTAGGGCTAGGTTAAGGGCACTTTTTATTCATTCAAAAACTTTAGTTTAGTTTTATTATTAGCATCGGAATTTTGCAAGCTTGTAGCGGTACTTTTTAGCTTTCAGTTATTATTCAATCTTTCAGTTCTTAATAATCGGTATTTTTCCCTTTTCCCTTATTTTCATATTGATTTCGATTATGCTTAATTCTTTTGTTGTTCCATCTTTCGTCATGAGTAGCTAATTTATTCATCTACGGTTGAAGGGGATCTATGTTAATTGAATTGGGGATGTTAGTTTAATTAATTATTTGATTGATCATTCATATGTTATTGCCTTACAACTTGTTTTGTATTGTCGTTCGATTAGTTTGAGACGTTGAACTAGTTGAATGTTTAGGAACCCGAACCTAAGATCGAAAGCCTGGTAAGGGTAGACTTACAAGTAAGTGGGTAGGATAATCTGGTGAGTTGCGAGAGCCCGTCAGAATCTATCCTAAGGTTGACATAAGATCCGAAAAGACCGTGTCTTTGCCCTGAATAACTGTGATTGATTAATTGAATAAATAATTAACTTTACCCAATTTAATTACATAGTGAACCGTAAGACCCTAGATCCCTTTAATATTGATAGAACCTCTTACTTTACATTACTGCAATAGTTTAGAAATCAAACACAAAACACCGGAATTAGAATAGTTTAGAGTCGATTATAAATAATTTGCAATATCCATCCATCTCTCTGTGGTTCGACCCTTGCTTGCCACTAGCTATTTGTTAGTCGTTAGTTAGGTTTATTTTGATTAAGGTGATACGACTTTATCCTTATCAATTTTGGCGCCGTTGCCGGGGAGACGGTTTTGTTTTATTGCTTTTTATTTGTCTTAGATTCTAGATTATTTCTCTTCGTCTCAGGGAATCCACAAATTCCTTGAGACAGTTTCTCACTTCTTTATTGTAGTTTCTTGCTTATGCCCAGGTGTTCCCGTTCAGAATTATATCCGTTTGATCCTGAACCAGAGAAGACCCTCCGTAAGCGACGAAATTTCTTTAAGGAAATCGCAGAAACATCAGATCTTTCAATTTTGGAAGATCTACAACAGGAATTCATCGCGGAATATCAGTCCTTAGAAGAGGACACTCCCGCTCTGAATACTTCACCACCTCTCCGTCTACTACCACCCCCGCCAGTCAAGATGCCTAAACTCGCCAGTCACTCCGAGCCAGAGCAGGCTGCCCTTCCAAAGTTTGTCAAACGCCCAACTGCTACTAATGGCGTCTTTGAGATCCGTCCCGCTTTCATTACCTTGGTCGAGAAGAATCAGTTTGAAGGCGATGCTAGGGAAGATCCCGCTAAACATATGAGAATTTTTACTGACTATTGCTCTACTATTCCCCTTCCTGCAGGAGTTACACAGGAGCAAGTCATGGAGATGCTTTTTATGTTCTCTCTACGTGATGCGGCCAGAGAATGGATCACTGATCTCGATAAAGTCTCAGCTGGAATCAATGACTGGAATTCTCTTGCATTGGCTTTCTACAAACATTATTATCCGCCCCAGAAGACGAATATGCTACGAAGTCAGATTAAAAATTTTCGTCAAACACCTCATGAGAATATTCATGAGGCATGGGAAAGGTTCAAGAAACTAGTCAAAGAATGTCCTCATCATGGGTTTGAAGAATGGTTCCTTTGCAATCAGTTCTATAATGGCTTATACGACGATTGTCGTAATACTCTTGATTCGGCTTGCAACGGGAGGTTCCAGTATAATGTTGATGATGATAAGGCGTGGCAGACTATTGAGGATATGGCATCCCACCATGCACGATGGGGAAATCCACGCGGTAATACCCGAGGTAATGGTAACGATACTGACTCTGCAATCGCTAATCAATTAGCTGTTTTGACTAAGCGATTCGATTCCTATGAGGCATCTAATTCAGATAAAGGAATGCATCGAGTGCATGCTATGGCCCAGGAAATAGTTTGTGATGATTGTGGCATACTTGGACATCACGCTCACGAATGCATGGGAACAGAAGAACAAGTCAATGCTTATCAATCGTTCCAACGGAATCAGAATTTGCCTTACATGAATCAACCTGGCTATAACCGTGCTCTATTATCTTATGCAAGTCAGAATGTGTTGAATCCTACAACACCTCCACCTTGCAATCCACCATATGTGCCTCCTCACGGTCGAATGCAGGGAAATCAACAGAATCCACCTCAAGGTAATGAACATATCAATGCTATTACCCTAAGGAGTGGAACAGCCTACGATGGTCCGAAGATGCCGGAACCGGAAGACGAGGTTGGGAAGGAAATACCGGATGAAGTCGAGAAAGAAGAAGGAGATGACAAGCAAACCGGTCGGGATGAAGAGGAACCGATCGGTACAAATTCGAACCGATCGGTTCGAAATCATACCGAACGGGATGAAGACGAACCGACCGGTTCGCAATCAAACCGATCGGTTCGTCCATCGGAGCAGCCCAATTCTTCTACAGCCAAACACGTGAAGCTCCCATTCCAAGGTCGTCAACGCAACAGCAAGATCGACGGTCAATTCAGTAAGTTTATGGACGTTGTGAAAAATCTTCAGGTAACCGTTCCATTTACTGAGTTAATTACACAAGTACCTGCATATGCTAAATTTATGAAAGACATACTTACTAGGAAGCGTTCTTTTAATGATGTTGAAACGATTGCTTTTACGGGAGAGTGCAGTGCACTCCTTCAAAATAGATCACCTCCAAAAATTAAGGATCCTGGTAGTTTTTCTATCCCATGCACTATAGGTACTCATGTTTTAGATAATGCATTGTGTGATCTTGGGGCTAGTGTTAGTGTTATGCCTTATTCTATTTGTGAGAAGTTAGATATGGGAGGGTTGAAGTGTACAAGTATCACACTTCAAATGGCTGATCGATCAGTCCGTAGACCTCTAGGTGTCTTAGAAGACGTCCCGGTTAAGGTAGGGAAGTTCTTTTTTCCTGTCGACTTTGTTGTCTTAGACATCGCTGAGGATACGCACATCCCTATCATTCTAGGTCGTCCATTCCTTCACACTACGGGCGCGATTATTGATGTCAAAAACAGTAGTTTGACACTTGAGGTCGGGGAAGATAAAGTCACATTTAATCTAAATAAAGCTTTAAAAGCCCCTATATCTGATGAGTCATGCTATTGTTTAAACACCTTGGATTCAGTCGATGACATTATTGAGTCTACTTTGCTCGGATCCTTGACAAAGGATCCCTTGGAGTTACTAATCTGTGAATCAAGTTATACAGGTGATGGAGGAATTTGGAAGGATGAGGTAGACGAGATAGAAGCACTTTTATATGCAGGAGATCCAAAGGAAACTGAGACGGTCAAAACCGTCAACCTTGATTTGTCTTATTCTTGTTCGGTCGAGGTACAGAAACCTGAACTTAAACCATTACCCACGAATCTCAGGTATGCTTTTCTCGATGAGGGTGAGCTAAACCCGGTTATAGTAAGTAATTCTTTGACTGAGTCTCAGTTGACTGATTTATTAACTATTCTGAGAAAACATAAGAAGGCATTGGGGTATAGTTTAAGTGACTTAAAAGGTATTTCTCCTGATTTTTGCATGCATCGCATTCATCTTGAAGACGGTTATAGACCGTCTATCCAGGGTCAGCGTCGACTAAACCCGAATATGCAGGAAGTTGTTAAAACAGAAGTTATGAAACTTCTAGATGCCGGTATTATATATGCTATATCCGACTCTAATTGGGTCAGTCCGGTTCAAGTGGTACCTAAGAAAGGAGGCACCACGGTAGTAAAGAATGATAGGAATGAACTAATTCCTACTAGGATTGTTACAGGATGGCGCATGTGCATTGATTATAGGAAATTAAATGTCGCCACTAAAAAAGACCATTACCCACTTCCATTCATTGATCAAATGTTAGAGATTAGCTCGTCATAAGTATTTTTGTTATCTAGATGGCTACTCAGGTTTTTTTCAGATCCCCATTCATCCCGAGGACCATGAAAAAACCACCTTTACTTGTCCTTATGGTACCTTCGCTTATCGTAGGATGCCCTTCGGATTATGTAATGCCCCAGCCACTTTTCAGAGATGCATGATCAGTATCTTCTCTAATTTCATTGAATCAATTATGGAAGTATTTATGGCCGATTTCAGTGTGTATGGTTCTGACTTTGATTCTTGTCTGCTGAATTTGTCTAAAGTTTTAGGTCGCTGTGAGGAAGTTGACTTGGTACTTAATTGGGAAAAGTGTCACTTTATGGTCAACAAGGGAGTAGTGCTTGGTCATTTAGTTTCTGATAAGGGCATTCAAGTAGACCGGGCAAAAATTCAAGTGATAGAGCAATTGCCTCCTCCTACTAATGTTAAGGGGGTTAGAAGCTTCCTTGGTCATGCGGGATTTTATCGCCGCTTTATCAAGGAATTCTCTAAAATTGCTAAACCACTTACCCAGCTCCTTCTTAAAGATGCCCCCTTTTGCTTTACTGATGCTTGTCGTGAATCTTTTGACAGGATTAAGGAGGCATTAATCTCAGCACCCATTATTCGATCGCCGGATTGGAATCTACCTTTAGAGATTATGTGTGATGCAAGCGACTATGCCGTAGGAGCAGTTTTGGGTCAGAGAAAAGATAAGTTTTACACGCTATTTACTATGCTAGTAAGACTTTAGATGAAGCTCAGGTCAATTACGCGACAACGGAAAAGGAGTTATTAGCCATCATATATGCCCTCGATGAATTCCGAACTTATCTCATAGGTTCTAAGGTGATTGTTTATACCGATCATGCCGCATTGAAATACCTCTTAGCAAAGAAGGAAGCAAAGCCCATATTAATTCGTTGGATCTTACTACTCCAAGAATTTGATCTAGAAATTCGGGATAAGAAGGGAGCCGAGAATGTTGTAGCTGATCATCTATCACGACTTAGATTCAATGAAGACGGACTGATCCTACCAATTGATGATTCCTTTCCCGACGATTCCTTACTTGCGATCACCCTTGCCGAGTTAACTACCAACGAGCCATGGTATGCTGATTTTGCTAACTTTTTGGTTGGTGGTTATTTTCCTCCTAATTGTACTTATCAACAAAAGAAGAAATTCTTATCCGATATGAGGACGTATTATTGGGATGATCCTTACCTATTTCGAGAATGTGCGGATGGAATCTTTCGGAAGTGCGTACCCAATTGGGAAGTTAGGGGTGTCTTGGAAGGTTGTCATTCTTCTCCCTATGGTGGTCATCATGGTCCGTCTCGCACCGTTGCTAAGATATTACAATCCGGATTCTATTGGCCGACTTTATTCAAAGATGCACAAAAATTTATCCTTGCTTGTGATACATGCCAATGATCCGGAAATATTTCTAGACGACATGAGATGCCACAAACCGGTATATTAGAGGTCGAGATTTTCGACGTATGGGGAATCGAATATCAAGGTCCGTTTCCTTCCTCTTTTGGCAACCGGTATATTCTAGTTGTAGTAGATTATATGTCCAAATGGGTCGAGGCGGTAGCTTGTCCTACAAACGATGCTAAAGTAGTTATAAATCTCTTTAAGAAAATAATTTTTCCTAGGTTCGGGGTTCCTCGAGCCATTATTAGTGATGGAGGTTCACACTTCCACGAAAAGAGATTAGAAACTTTGCTACGTAAATATGGTGTTATGCAACGTACCGGATTGGCTTATCATCCTCAAACAAGCGGTCAAATGGAAGTATCTAATCGAGAGATTAAATCAATTCTCGAAAAGGTGGTTTCTAAATCAAGAAAGGATTGGAGTACCAAGCTAGACGATGCATTATGGGCCTATCGCACCGCTTACAAGACACCCATCGATACATCTCCCTATCGGTTAGTCTATGGTAAGGCATGTCATCTTCCCATCGAGTTAGAATATAAAGCTTTTTGTGCAGTAAAGGAGCTTAATTTTGACCCGACTCTGAGAGGGGAGAAGCGGTTGCTCCAGTTAAATGAATTGGACGAATTTCGTCTAAGTGCTTCAAGAGTTCCCGAGTTTATAAGGAACGCACGAAGAAGTGGCATGATAAACGTATTCTCCCAAAGCAATTTAAGGAGCTAGGGTGACAAAGTTTTGCTACATAATTCTCGTCTTCGCATATTCCCGAGTAAGCTAAGATCTAGATGGTCCGGTCCCTACACCGTCACCAATGTTAGAAAATCTGGAGCAATCGAAGTGCAGAATGAATCGGGAGAAGTCTTTATGGCCAATGGACACCGATTAAAGCTATATCATGAAGATGCAGTTGTAGGTAACATCGACGTGATTTACCTACAATCTCCTTCCTCTTGAGGTAATTTCGGTCGAGCGGGACCGTAAAAACCAGCGCTTCTCGAGAGGCAACCCGTGTGTATAACTTCTGTAATTTCCCTTTTTCTGTCGTGTGTTAGATTTTTTTTTTATTTTGAGTGAAAGTAAGGGAGGGTACTGATGTACGTTGTGAGATAAGAATATGCAGATACAGTAGGTGAACCGCTCGGTACAGAATCAAACCGAGCGGTACGAATATGAACCGATCGGTATAGAATCAAACCGGTCGGTACATAATCAAACCGAGCGGTTCGAATTCGAACCGATCGGTTCGCATGGCGGGCCTCTTTTCCGGATTTATTTATACACCTCTACCCCTCTACTCACCCCCCATTCCCTCATTTCACTCTCTCTCACTAAACCCTTCCCATCCCTCTCTACAACAAAACCCCCATAAAACACCTCCACCATCCTAAAAACCATCTTCCACCTTACCTTCACCCATCACCTCCACCACACTTCTTCATCTACAACCATGGTGTTCGGAAGGAAAAGGTGAAACGTCAACCGCCGGTCAGATTCTCCACCGGAATCATCACATGCAACGGAATCATCGGAGGCTCCGCCGTCACCACCAGAATTCCCACCAGTAACCGGGTATGAGCACATTATTTTTGGGTCGGAAAGGCAGCGCGAACTCTTCCTTGTTATGGCTTCCAAACCGGTAACACATACTCGATTTCTTAGCCATGCTTTATTACGTCGCTGTGGTCTCGAGGAGTCTATGGAGCAATTTTTTGATGGCACTGGTATAGGTGCTCTTTTTAATATGAATTTACCCACTTATAAAGACTTAACCCTAGAATTCTTTAGCAGTTTTCAACACACTGATTCTACTGCTACAATGACATTTAGATTGATGAATCAAAATCATACCATCCCCCTCCGACTGTTTAGGGATGCTTTTGGCTTGGATTCTGGTGATGTTTTGTGTGCTCCTGATTCCTTTAATCATCAGATGCTTTGGGATTGCCTTACAGTTACTAAAATAGGTCGCTTAAAGTCGATTAATGGTGGAGGATTGGTGACTCATCTTGCCAGGACTTTACTACGAGGTACTTTTGATGAGGAGAACCGGGTGCCTATTTCAACGGAAACTGTATACACTGCAAGTGATTTTCCTGTAGGTTGGTTCTCCGTGAATGCTGACAATAAGTATACTTGGCACTTTGCTCCGGGTCAGTCTCGCACTCTTCCCGATCCTTCTCTACCAGAGCTCTGGCAGCATCCACCGGTCGATGACGATGTCCCACCACCTGCCGCACCTAGTTACTTACTTACCATTATCCCCGGAGCTACTCTACAGGGTAACCAAGGTCGTTCCACTTTCGAACAAGGTGAAGGTTCAGGTTCTCGTCAAGCTCCTCAGTTTCAGCCATCTCGTCCGCAGGCTCCTTCTCCGCCCTATCAGAGGCCATTTGTCCCACCTACAGGTGCCTACTATCCGCCTCAGCCGGGTTATACGGAGATGCTTCACTTAATGCGGTCGATGTATGTCGACCAACAACGAGCCTATTTTCCACACCTCAGACAGCTTCAGCAGCAGGGTCAGCTACAGCCGACTGATCACTTACCCTCCTGGTTCGGTCCTGACGGTTCGTTTCAAGGACCTACCGGTCCACCTCCTTTTGGTCAGTCCAACTTCGGGGTGCAGTATGACTATGATCACGGTGTTAGCTATTATGGACACGATGATACCTATTCCTGCCATGATGCTTCTTTACATGGAGGCACTACTTTCGCTGATGAGACCCGACATGGTGGTCGGGAGTTCGTGGATCTTGTGTCTAGTCCGGAGGCAGCTGATGATGATTACGACATTGATGGTTATGAGTCCGATTCTTAGTCCCCCGGTTGGTTAGTTGCTGGTTTGGGGGGACTTACTTGCAGTACATATAGTGTCGGTACCTTCTCTTATCCTTTTGTCTTACCTCCATTCTTTGTTATACTTTTTGTCTTAATTCTTGCATATTGGTTCACAATGAGGACATTGTGTGATTTGGTTTGGGGGGTGTTCGGTATATTTTATTTATTCGGTTTAAATAAATAAATAAATAAAATGTTTTGCTTTTAATTTTTTTTCGTTTTTCGTGTGTTTTAGTATAGAGTCGTGTCGGCAATGAGGACATTGCGTTTGTCGCATGCTTTTCCCTAGTTCTTTGCTCTTTCTTGTGAATGACACTTATTTCCCGTTATTTGAGTTTAGTATTTCTTAGATCTTGTCGCCGGTTATGTTTTGAATGCCAAATGAGTAAATTGACCTGTTGTCAAGTAAGCTACTTATATTGTGAGACTTAGAGCCTTAAATTGATGACATCCATGATCAGTTTCATATAGGTTGAGAGTAGCACTCCTTATGAGATATGTAACATCAAATTGTATAAGCATGACATTCGTCTCTTAATTACCTCTATGCATTCAGTTTGTGATTGTGACACATGTAGAAGAGGCACTCCCTTTCTTTTATCTTATTCCCATGAACTTCACATAGCCATAATTTGACCTGTTTTGACCCGTTTATTAACTACATGCCATATTTGCCTACCCTAGTCAAGCTAGTTGTTTAATTAGACGGAATTATTTTTTTCTGGGTGAAATTTGGTACCATGCCGATTGAGAAAGGGAATTGAAAAAAAAAATTATGAATGAATTGAAAAAAAAATCAATGAAAGAAAAGAAAAGGTGTAGACACCCAAAATTTGACCGCCAGGTGTCTATAGCAGTTTCCAAAAAACACCCGATGATGATCGGACGCAAACATGACTTAGTATACTCGGACTTGGGCTCGGAATCAATAATATCCGACATGGACTTTTAGTAGAGTTAAAATCTCACAAAACAGACCTCAAATTCAGGCCCAGTGGGTCGTTCCGAGCCAAACAAGACTAATTTGGGCCAAAACCGGCACCAAAAATAATTCCCGTCTTTTAGCGACCGGGTCAAAACCCGGTCAAGACAAACCCGACACACAAAACCGACCGGGTACGTCCTCAAAACTTGCACCAGATTCAAAATCAGCCAAAGAACAATCCAAATCAACCCACAATCAATTAAAATCAATCACAATCAAATTAAGTCCAATCAAGCCTTAAATTTTGCGGCTTGATTGATCCACTCGGTCGAGTGGATTGACCACTCGATCGAGTGGAGCCTCTTTGAACCCGTCCAGGTTCATTCGCAGGGGCACTCGACCGAGTGCACCCGCGCCACTCGGTCGAGTGACCCAGGGTCGGGGCTCCCTATAAATACCCCATGACCCCCATGCACAAAAAACAACTTTGGAACACCGACAAACTCTACACTTATCATCTACACCTTTTTGCAACCACACAACACTACGACCCTAGCAACCTTAGGCAAAACACACCGAACCCGAGCCCCTCGTCCCTCGGAGAACCGGCGAAGCATACACACACATATACGCACCATAACTCGCATACATCCTCGATACTCCTAAGCCCGTGCCGCTATTACGAGTCCATTTCCGAGGTCCTTACTAAGCATGTATGTTGAGGGTGTCCTAAACCCCATCTCGATCTCTTTTCTTCTAATCTCATTTTCATTTTATTTATCGTATTTTCGTATCGTATTTATAATCGTAATCATAGTAGTGACACTAGCATTAATATTGTCATACTTTCGCATCTTCATTTTTGCATCATCTTTTTTTATCATCATTATCGTCATAATATCGCGTAAATACATTTTAGTTTGAAAATTCGGTTTCGAATGCGTTGGACTATGATAATCAACCTAAAGTCGTAGTTGAACGCATTTAATCCCATTTCCAATTAGTATGGAACCCGTTGACACGAAAACCGACGTCACATAATCCGTAAGGATTAATATCACGTCGTGACGTAGAGGGGCGCAATTCCGTCACTAATCAAATTTTTATCTAACAACAACCTTTTTTACAAAATTCCGATAACGGTATTATAATCATATAAGACATGATTATAATACCGACAAACCGAGTTAAATCTAAATCCGTCAATATTTTTATTTGACTCGGCCAATTATCGATTTAAAACACATTAAAACAAACGAGTCACACCTCGTACAGGTGCCACTCGACCGAGTACATCTGCTACTTGATCGAGTAGCACCCTAAATTATGGGCAGTAGCCACGTTTAATGACACACTCGACCGAGTCAGGTCACAACTCGGTCGAGTGGGTCCTGTAGCCCAGAAAACCGAGAGCTCTTTTTATATCATTCGAGCCTCGTCTTTTTAAAAGCGACTTAGTCGACACGTGCAAAGTCAATCACGTAACTTTTTCAAAATTCATGCATATCATTTCACTTAAACGATTTTGATCGACGGTCTCACATTATTAATTTTATGTTGACGACTCTTTAGTCGTATCCGATGTAAAATTAATTTAGACTCGATTTCTCGAGGTGATAAGTCGGGACAAGGCATCGAGGGTCGAGATCGGGCTAGCACCACGCCTAGGTCTCGAACCTCCGTCCCTTGATTAACATACAATATAATGTGTAATTAATTAAGGTTCGTCCACCTACACAAAATCACGGTCTAGTTTATACACGGGTCCGTTTATAATTATTGCTCGCCATTTCAATTGTATATTTCGATTGTTCTATTCTATTGTACGCCGTATTGTGAATTCCGGGTTGTATTCCGCCCGTGTAACTTGTAACCGATTTATTTCTGCTTTGCTTTATTTATTTGCGTTTTACCGTTTATAAATGAACCCCCTCGCATGCTAAATCACTTCGACAATAAATTAGATGCATTAAATTGACGTAGCTCACATTTAATTCGCATGCTTAGCTAAAACGCTGTTTGCATAACATTTCACCGAATTACTAGCGCGCATATTAAAAAGTCAAACGATGTCCTAGTAGAGGCCGCTAAGAGCGGGCGGGGTTGGGTGTCCTTAGTGGGCTTCCCAACACGTACCCTCACCCCTTACTCAGAACCGTGGTTTCCGGATGTCCGAATCCATTGGCAACGAGAGTCATTCAATATACGATTAACCGCCCAAGTCGGCATCTATATCGATATGCAAAGGGACGAGCCCAATAAACTCTCAAACCGAAATGGGCCATACTTTGTGTATGGACCATGGCGATATAGAGTGGGCTCGAACGGTTCCAAATAACCATAAAATTCGGTGGCGACTCCATTTCGACTTAAATTTCAATTCGATCCTTCTCATATGGAGGTGCATTCGCCTACCCAAAACCCGCGCGTGGCCGCGTCGGGGTGGACCTATGTCATGTCCACAATTTGGCGACTCCGCTGGGGATCAACCGATGTGTGCCTTACCATCGGAGTTCTCAGGGTGAGACTCGAATAGAAATCGTTTGACGAGTACAATATGCGTTTTAGTTTTACGGTTCATGCATAACCCCATATTTACCCGGGCCGGTACTGGTGACCGACGTCCCACTATACCACGACGTATTCAGTCTTGGATACGTTAAAGGTGTTCATGGTCGACTCGTATGGACTTTGCGGCATGTTCTAAATTCCACTCGAGTTAGGAAGGCCGTCCCGTTTCTCGACTAGACCATGAACACTGGTATAGACCCTATTCAGACCGACCGAGACTTAGTGTAAAGCATACATGGCGTCGTTATAATGCTTACGTGACTATGTGCTACTTGGTTTCCGTGTCGTTTTCAAAAACCGTCATTTCAAAAAACGCATCTTTCCAAAAATATTCAAATTTTCAAAAACTCGGAATGCTGCCGAAATTTAGACTTAAGATTTGACTCAAAACAAGCCTTTTTTTTAGCCGGCATGCTGCCCATTTCAAAATTCGAATTTCCGATCCACTATTCGATTTTCGAATTTTCAAAATTCAATTTTCAAATCCTCGCGATGCCATTTTCAACTTTCAAATCTTCGAGATGCCGTTCGCAAATCTTCGGGATCTCACCTTCAAATTTTCAAATCGTCGGAAATTCCTTTTTCCAACATTCAAATTTTCAAATTTCAAGATATCCAATTTTCAAAACCCGGGACACATACCAAATTTAGGACTTATGATTTTACTCAAAATAGCCTATTTCTAGCCGGTATGCTGCCCAATTCAAAACCCGAAAATATTTTCGAACCATCAAAATCAAGGCCCGGTACCCTTTCCGATTTTTTCGAAAAATCGAGCCTTTCCCCGAGATTTTCTCGGGTTTTCCAAAACTATCAATTTTCCAAACCTTCCTCTTCTTAGGACTTCCCGTATTTAGCAGTGTCGGGTCATGTCGTAAGTCGTCAAGGTCTATAGCGTCGAAACTCTGTCGATCTTATATCACGAGTTTCCTCCCCACCCCCAGTCTGCCTTATTAGACTAAGGCAAAGCTCACCTACGTAGGACATACTCCTACAAGGGAGGGCCCGTCTACTCACTCGAGTCCAAAGTCTGGGGTTTAGTCTCATGTGAACCTTCCTTCGAACAAGACTAGGCTCACCAAAGCCGAAATCTTAAGGAAGTCACATCACCTACAAGTCATCCGTCTAGATGTCTTTCTCGAGTCCTTTTTTGGGTCGCTCGGGATGTACTTGTTTTAATTCCAAGGTCTGGGTTCGGTTCCTGATTACGTGGTGTTCTTACAGACAGGCCACCGGCAACCAGACACGCTCGAAGGATGGCCACTTTGAACAGTCTTCAAACCTCTCTAGATGCCATAATCGAGAAGCAAGCCGACATCGAAGCCCAACTGACTGAAATGAGGGCCGGCCAAGTGGCCATTGTTGCTCGCTTAGCTATAGTGGAGCAAAGGACTCCTAATACCGGGGTCACGGAACCCCTAACTGAACTAGTTAGCTCGGTCCGCCGATTGGAAGAACAAGTCTACTTAACCGGGAATAACAACATCCATCGGGAGAATAGTCGGGATTACAACCCGGTAAGTGACAAACTGCCCGCAAACCTGAATCTCACGGGCCTACTTATGTTCGAAGGGACTGAAGACCCGCTACTACATGTGCGGGCCTTCAAGGAGTTCATGGCCATTAAGGGGGTGGACTCTTCTATGTTTAAGTACCTCTTTGCTGCATCTCTGGAGAAACACCCAAAGGCCTGGTATTACAGGCTAGACCCAAAGAAGTTCTCAACCTGGGACGATGTGGCTACGGAATTCGCTCGGAACTACGCTGACAACACCGAGATCCAAACCACTATGCGGTCCCTACAGGTTATGGCCCAAGAACCTAAGGAGGGCTTTACTAAATACCTCCAACGCTGGAGGGCCGAGAGTGTCAAACTGGTCGATAAGCCCAGTGAGAAGACTTTAGTGGAGGCCTTTGTCAAGAACCTCCTCCCTTCCTACCGGGTTCACCTCCGGTATGCTGTCATACCCAATTTCACCACTCTTACTGAAATGGGCATGAGAATTGAAGATGATCTAAGGCAAGAGAGCCTGACTAAGGCCTCTAACAAGGGTTACCAAGGAGCTTCCTCATCCACTACCAAACCTCCGGCCGCAACCCAAAGCATCTTCGACACAGTTAACCTTTTGGATGCCTCATCCAAAAGAAACGTCCCTCATAGGGTATTCACTGATATAGGGACTACCTACACATATGCCTTACAAAGGCTATCTTCCAAAGGCCTGGTCCAGCCGATAGGCCCAACTCCCGAAGTTCCAGTCGAAAAACGCTCCAAGAGCTACAGCGCCCAAGCCTACTGCCAATATCACCTGGGCAATGGGCATGACACCGAGAAGTGTTGGAAGCTGAAGCATCTAATTCAGGATTTAATTGAGAGCGGGAAAATACCACTACCCGGGGACAAGCCAAGCAACAAGGACAACCCCTTTAGCTCTCATGCCATCTTCACCGGTGAGGTGATAGACTGTTCTCATCTTATCTCTCCTTTCCTCCCACAAATCAATGGGATCTGGTTCGATGATGAAGAAGATGTATACCTCGCCAAAGGGGAAGCTGTCCCCGTTACCCTCGAAGAAGTCAGGAAGGCTAAATCCAAAGCTTTAGCCGGTAATTCCCTCACCAAAGACGGCTCAGTCTAGGAAACCGTCACTGAACTTACCAGGACGGAAGAAGCCATTGAAGAACCAAGCACCGATACGGCTCTTGTTAAACAATTGAAAAGGACCCGAGTTGACCTCACTATATGGCAACTCTTGGTTAGCTCACAATAACATCGAGAGGCACTTACTAAGGCTCTCGATCAGATCAAGGTCGATTCCCAGGTTACCCCTACTGAAATGGTAGCCACTATCTTACCCTACCTCAAGAGCAGGCCCAAAGGAGAAGGCCCATCAATCACCTTCTCTGATGCCGACCTACCACCGTTCGGGGCCTCTCACAATCTGGCCCTATACATCACAGTGATTTGCCGGGGTAAGTATCTTCCGATGACCCTAGTTGACGATAGGTCCGCGGTGAATGTCCTCCCGCTAAGGACTGCCAAAGCCCTCGGGATTACCGAGGCCGACTACATACCAACTGCCCACACTATCCAGGCTTTCGATGGAAGCCCAAAAGCAGTTTCCGGGGCCGTCAAGCTGACTATTGTGACCGGCCCAATCGTGAAAGAGCTAGAATTCCAGGTGATCGATGTCACCTCTTCCTTCAATCTACTCCTGGGAAGACCATGGCTCCATGCTGTGAAGGCGGTATCTTCTACTCTGCACCGAAAGATCAAAATGCCCCTACAAGACGGTATTATCACCTTAGAAGCAACCCCTATAACGGTGGCTAGCTGTAACACTACGGACCGCACCGACCTTTGGGGGTTCGATTTTGTAGGAATGATTGAAGAAGAAATCCTTTTTAGGCCCTACTTCACCACAAGCATCGACACGATGCTACAAAACTTGGGGTACTTACCGGGGGCTACTTCGAGGCCATATCTTCCAGCTGGGAAGATTATTGAAGTTCTGAATGACGGGGAATCTCACTTCGGTTTGGGATACGCTATAACCCCGGGAAATGTGGTCCGAGCAGGAATTGAGAAGGCCTGCAACATCATCAAGGGTACCTACTTGGGTCCTTATAGCCCGAGCCTAAGTGATTACTTCGTCACACCCGTATTTGGGGCTATTCAAGTTGGCCTATATCAACCAACCATCACGCATCCCGAGGCTGCCCTAGCTCGGGAATGCAACTACATTCCAGATGACATATTTGCCCTCCTCCAAGCTGAATCCAAAGAGGGTACTGACAATGCCGAACCCGTGCTGGGACTCTTGTTTTGGGAAGACAAAGCTGTCCCGAACCCCAAAGAAGACTTGGTGAACCTGATACTTCGAAGCAACAAGTTCGACCCTTCGAAGTTGATCTCGGAAGCCGGTGATGATACCGGGAAAAGAAGCTGGAAGAAGACCGTCAAGTGGACCGACGGTCAAGGCCGAGTCTACAAGCTGACCACCGGGGAAGGAGACGTGCCAGACACCGATTCCGAGTCTGAGTCAGAGTCTGAGTCCGAGTCTGTATTCGAGTCTAAGGGGTCTGATGCTAGAGTCCAAACTGTAACCCCTCTCCCTGTAGTCACTGCCACCGGAGCCTCGGGGTCTGTCCCGAGAGCACTCCCAATCCCGCCTCTGACCAATGATCAGATGGCCGCTCTCTTTGAGCTGTTTTCCAAATTCTCTATCAATAATAACGAAAACCGTTCCGCTTATGACTTGGCTTATTTTCAAAATACTTTCAAAAATACTTTTTGCAATGACATTGAGAAACCCGATGAACAGGTGTTCCTACCCCCACATCTGATCGAGCAGCTAGAGCAGAGGGAATCCCGAGACCCGGTAATCGAAGAAACTGAGTCTATCAATGTGGTAACAACCTTAGAGCCCCAGATGCTTAAAATAGGGTTATCCTTAGATCCCGAGGAGAGACAACAACTCACAAGCCTCCTCCAAGAATTCAAGGATGTCTTTGCATGGTCCTACAAGGACATGCCGGGTATAGACCGGGAAATAGCCGAACACCGTATACCCACCAAAGATGGGTGTAAGCCGGTAAAACAGAAGCTTCGAAGAATGAAGCCCGAGTGGTCTCTCAAAGTCAAGGAAGAAGTAGACAAACAATTCAAAGCAGGCTTTATACAAGTATCTGAATATCCAGACTGGGTTGCGAACATCGTGCCGGTACCCAAGAAGGACGGCAAGGTTCGGGTATGTGTAGATTTCCGGGACCTTAACAAGGCCAGCCCAAAAGACGATTTCCCGTTGCCACACATCGACATATTGGTGGACAATACAGCAGATCACGCCCTCTTATCATTTATGGATGGGTATGCCGGATACAACCAAATCAAGATGGCAAAAGAAGACATGGGTAAAACCACTTTCACTACACCGTGGGGTACCTATTGCTATACCGTTATGCCATTTGGTCTCATTAACGCCGGGGCCACTTATCAACGAATAGCCACGACCTTATTACACGACATGATGCATAGGGAAGTGGAGGTTTATGTCGATGACATGATCGTCAAGTCTAAAAACCGAGATGGGCATGTCGCTGCCCTAAGAAAATTCTTCGCCCGCTTGCGTAAGTACAATATGAGGTTAAACCCTCAAAAATGCAGTTTCGGGGTAACATCAGGCAAATTACTGGGCCATATCGTTAGCCAACGTGGCATCGAGGTCGACCCAGCTAAAATCAAAGCCATCACCGAGATGCAACCTCCCAAGACCGAAAAAGAAATAAGGGGATTTCTCGGGAAAGTCCAATACATCAGCCGTTTTATTTCAATGCTAACCATGGTGTGTGAGCCCATTTTCAAGAAACTAAAGATAGTAGAACGGGTGCTATGGGACGATAAATGTCAAGCGGCCTTCGACAAAATCAGAGAAATCCTGTCTGCTCCGCCGGTACTAATGCCACCTCAACCCGGTTTGCCTCTATCGTTATACCTAACAACGACTGAGACAGCCATGGGAGCTATGCTGGCCCAGACAGTCGATTCAGAAGAAAGGGCTATTTACTACATCAGTAAAAAGTTCCTAGAGTACGAATGCAAATAAACAATGCTCGAGTAAACATGCCTAGCTCTAGTTTGGGCCACTAAAAAGCTCAGACACTACATGCTCAGTCACGAGGTACATGTCCTGTCCAAAATGGACCCGATCAAATATTTGTTCGAAAAGCCCATTCTTAACGGTAGAATGTCCAGATGGACTCTAATGCTAGCTGAGTTTGACCTCAAATTCGTTCCGCTAAAAGCTATCAAAGGCCGGGTAGTAGCCGAGTTCCTCGCTGATAGTCCGATATCTGAAGAGGGCTATACCGATACTTGGGCCTTTCCTGATGAAGACATATTCCATACTGACACCGAAACATGGGACTTGTATTTTGACGGAGCATCCAATTTTCGAGGCTTTGGGGTCGGCATTCTCCTAATCTCACCCCAAGGGGAACACACCCCGTTGTCCATCAAATTAGACTTTGATGTAACCAACAATGCGGCCGAATATGAAGCATGCATCCACGGGTTACAAGCAGCTACTGATTTGGGCATTACGAATCTCCGGGTTCACGGGGACTCATCCTTAGTCATCAATCAAGCTCTTCAAAAATGGAAAACTCGGAATGCCAATCTCGTGGCTTACCAAGCACGAGTAAGGATTCTAGAGAAACAATTCCAGAAGGTGGAATATATCTACCTCCCGCGTGAAGAAAACCAGTTCGCGGATGCACTTTCCAAATTAGCGTCCTTACTAAACATCCCGGAACATATGCCCAGTATGCAAATCTGTGTCGAAAGACGGTCCGAGCCGGCGTATGTCAACGCCATTCAAGATATCGAGATCACCGATCCAGAACCTTGGTATCAGGCCGTTCTAAATTACTTGGCTACGGGAGAATATCCCCCGGGAACTGAAAACCGGGCCAAGAAAGCCCTGCGGAGACTGGCTACCCAATTCATTCGTATGGACGACGGTCAATTATACAAGAAGATGGCACAAGGGGCTTTACTCTTATGCATTGACAAAACACAAGCCGAAAAGGTAATGGCCGAAGTACATGACGGCGAAAATGGTCCGCATATGAACACCCATATGCTAGCCCGAAAAATCATGAGGCTCGGATACTACTGGAATAGTATGGAGGCCGACTGTCAATCATATGTCAAACACTGCCATAATTGTCAAATTTTCGGTAATGTTCAACACATGCCATCATCCCTATTATACACCATGACATCACCATGGCCATTTTCGACATGGGGGATTGACATAATTGGAAAGGTGAATCCTTCCGGAACGGGGGGCCACTGGTTTATTTTGGTGGCGATCGACTATTTCACCAAATGGGTCGAAGCTGAATCATACCGTGTCTTGAACGCCAAGCACGTGGCCAAATTTATCCAGAATAAAATCATATGCCGGTACGGGATCCCCCATGAGTTTATCAGTGATCACGGGACCCACTTCCAAGCAGAAACCGCTACTTTGCTAGCAAAATACAAAATCCAGAGGCACACATCCTCGCCTTACCGTCCCCAAACAAATGGAGCGGTAGAAGCTGCTAATAAAACAATTGTCACCATACTCAAAAAGATGGCTGATAATTATCGGGATTGGCCCGACAAAATACCCTTCGCCCTATGGGGGTACCGGACATCGATCCGAACTGCGACCGGGGCAACCCCATATTATTTGACATATGGGATGGAGGCGGTCCAACCAATCGAATTAGAAGTACCTTCCCTCCGGATCCTGCTAGAAAGCCAGGTACCCGAAGCAGATTGGATTCAAGCTCGATATGACTCGTTGGTTCTTTTAGACGAACGGCGGTCCCGGGCTCTCAATAACATCCAAATATACCAAAAGAGAATCAAACGGGCCTTTAACAAAAGAGTTAGGCCCAGGAACATCAAAGAAGGCGATTTGGTCCTAAAGTCGGTTCGTGCCTTACTACCGGTTGACCCAAGGGGAAAATTCAAACCCAATTGGGCTGGGCCATACCTAGTCAAGAAGGTTCTATCAGGAGGAGCAATAATGCTGACGGATCTGGACGGAAATGAATTTGTCAACCCGACCAACCTAGACCAGCTGAAACGCTACTACCCCTAAACCTTATCTCAATGTCATTCGCAAAATTTATTTCAAAAGTTTATAAAGCAAGTCAGTAAGTTAGGATTATTTATCCTACTGTCACACATCTTGAACTCATAGTCTTGGTGTATTTCAAAATTGCAAAAAAAATCTACGCCCGAACTACGTTTGGTTTGATTCCGCTAACTGTGGATACGTAGGCAGCCCCTCAAAGGGTACAACCACTGCAATAACGAAAAAAGACAGAAACGGTTTCACTAATAATATTTTTATTATTCCAAAAAAAAAACACCGATAAACTCGGTAATTCAAAATTAAAAAAAAAAAACCACGAAAAAGCCACAAAAAAAAACAAACACACTACAAAAATAGTAATAATATTTCAAATAATAATAAAAGAGAGACTAGTCATATCCGGGCATCTTGCCCTTGCCTTTGTCTTTCGGGTCTTGAGGAGCCCGCGGACGTCGGGGCGGCGGCGGGGGCGGACGTTCCCGAATGACAACGGAAACTTCCTTAACCCGAGCCCTCTTCTTCGACAGAGGATCTTCAGCTATAGTCACGGGCCCAAGTCGAGCCCGTACATGCTCCGGCAACCTATCCTTAGGACCAAGTCGGTCCTGGGCTGAAAGTCTCGGCCCTAGTCTCCTCTCCAAATCGGTCTGGGGGCTCACCTCCCCCTGAACACCTCTAGCATTGGACCCTCTAGCTCGAGTCCTAGTTCTTCTTCTCTGACTTGGCCTCAAACGGACTATGGGAGCTTGAGTCTCCCCTTCAGCAAAGAAATCCCGGTTGTCTTTGACTTTTTCTCGCCTAAGCAGGTTGAAGGCCTCGTCGATCTTCAGAGCAGCACGAGCTTCGGCAGTCTCGGCTTTGGTCCACTTCTCGTAGGAATAAGACACCCAGGCAGAATGAAGCGGCTTGGGAACGGACCAAGTAACTCTAGTATACCATCTCTGAATCCAGGTGTCACATAAAATGTCGGTCAGTGGGGTAGGTGCACTCACAACCGCCTCAGTCTCAGGGATACGCTGTGTCCGCCCATACTGCCTGAGTATGCGGTCAGGATAGAGGTGAACTGTGTGGCTAAAGGACAGAATCACCTGGTAACGTGCCTTGTCGTCAGGTGCCAAACCCGTCCAGGAATAAATAGGCCACCATAAAACCACCCATCGTATCAGCGGACCACGATGGAACGTCAGCTCTTCTTCCCAATATTTCTGAGTGACGAGGCAAGATGAATCGGTGGGCCGTCTCCTCGTCGTCACCTGGTTGAACCAATACTCACTCGGGTTGGGGGGAGGCTCGATCTTGGACAACCTTTCAAGTAGCCAAAGCTAAAAACAAAAAACAAAAAGGGTAGCGCTTATGAGATTTCGGACGAATCCAGGCGCTCGCGTAAGGGCACTCGATCGAGTGCCGGGGTCACTCGATCGAGTGGCACCCCTAAAACGTGGCAGAATGCTCCTCTACGAGAGCACTCGATCGAGTGCCAGGACGACTCGGTCGAGTGCCCTCCCTGTAGCAGTATATCGCGAAAAAAAAAAACAAAAAAAAAAAATCGAAAATTGAAAAAAAAAAAAAAAAAAAAAAAAAGCGATATACCTGCAGTAGACGGGTGCTCCCCGTAAAACGGGCTGACTCATCCCTCTTCCGGTTGTCTAAACCCTGAATGATCTCCCCCGTAATCAACGATGCGGGACTACACTCCGTCTCCATGAGATCAGCAACAACGAGAAGACGAACGCTACCCATGCAAGACAGCAGGTCCATATGGCCTTCAAAGGCATACACGTGCAGCATACAGAAGGCGAACGCCCTACGGCTATGAATGGGCGTAACCCGGATGTCATACGGGTTCATAAACTTCTCAGCTAAGGCAAGCAGAGAAACGGTATCCCCTTCAAGCATGCGGGATACTTCAGCGTGGGAAAGCCCCAAAAATTCCCGTAGTTTCCTCCTAGGGTCTCGAACGGAGAAAGGGACAGCAGGGCGGAGCAATGGATTCCACCCTCCTATAGCAGCAATTTCCTCGGGGAGGGGACAGATTTCGCCCCGAGGAAAGGCGAAGACGTGATAGGTGTCATCCCAGAAGGTCAGACAGGCATCAAGGAAGTGACGGTCCACGTGCAACTGACGAAACGTGAACAGTTGGAATATACCGGACTGCCTCAGGACTACCTTGCTCGCATCCCTGAAACGGTGTGACCAATCTTGCAGCATGTTGATCAGGCGGTCGATACCCATGCTAAGTTTCTTGAGAGGAATAAAAAGTTTTCTTTTAAAAGAGAAGAGGAAGCTTTTTAAGAATTGTGACAAAAAGAGGAACCAGGGTGATGTATTTATAACATCAAAACCCTGGGGTATCCCCTGCAGCTGTGCCTCCTTGGCCCAAGCGGGCCTAGAACATACAGGCCCGACCCCTGATTCTTCCTCACAGACACAGGAATTTAGTCATCCCGAGCAGTCTGTCAAAAATCCAAAAAAAAAAATTTCAAAAATTTCAAAACTTTCAAAGATTTCAAAAAATTCAAAAAAATCATCTTCCCCAGCACGAGTCATTTTATTACCTATGTGTGGCACACGTTTTATGTGACTTTTACAGGTATGACTCAAATAGGGACATGCAACCCTCTAAAATCTCCCCAACGGAAGCCCAAGGCGGCATTTTCCCCGGAATGGTACGGGATGAGCCCACATATAGGCGCACCCAGGACTTATACGACAAGTCTGATTCCCCACGGAGACACTATCAGCAGCTCAGGTATGATTTCTGACTTATGGCTGGCGAGCCCTTCACGCGAGTCCAATGGACTATAAACGACCCGAACGGAAGCCTACCAGGTCTTAATTGACTTGGTAGCTACTCTGACTTTCGCCTTGTCCAAGCCTCAGTTAGAGTGGGGGCTCTGTAGACACCCAAAATTTGACCGCCAGGTGTCTATAGCAGTTTCCAAAAAACACCCGATGATGATCGGACGCAAACATGACTTAGTATACTCGGACTTGGGCTCGGAATCAATAATATCCGACATGGACTTTTAGTGGAGTAAAAATCTCACAAAACAGACCTCAAATTCAGGCCCAGTGGGTCGTTCCGAGCCAAACAAGACTAATTTGGGCCAAAACCGGCACCAAAAATAATTCCCGTCTTTTAGCGACCGGGTCAAAACCCGGTCAAGACAAACCCGACACACAAAACCGACCGGGTACGTCCTCAAAACTTGCACCAGATTCAAAATCAGCCAAAGAACAATCCAAATCAACCCACAATCAATTAAAATCAATCACAATCAAATTAAGTCCAATCAAGCCTTAAATTTTGCGGCTTGATTGATCCACTCGGTCGAGTGGATTGACCACTCGATCGAGTGGAGCCTCTTTGAACCCGTCCAGGTTCATTCGCAGGGGCACTCGACCGAGTGCACCCGCGCCACTCGGTCGAGTGACCCAGGGTCGGGGCTCCCTATAAATACCCCATGACCCCCATGCACAAAAAACAACTTTGGAACACCGACAAACTCTACACTTATCATCTACACCTTTTTGCAACTACACAACACTACGACCCTAGCAACCTTAGGCAAAACACACCGAACCCGAGCCCCTCGTCCCTCGGAGAACCGGCGAAGCATACACACACATATACGCACCATAACTCGCATACATCCTCGATACTCCTAAGCCCGTGCCGCTATTACGAGTCCATTTCCGAGGTCCTTACTAAGCATGTATGTTGAGGGTGTCCTAAACCCCATCTCGATCTCTTTTCTTCTAATCTCATTTTCATTTTATTTATCGTATTTTCGTATCGTATTTATAATCGTAATCATAGTAGTGACACTAGCATTAATATTGTCATACTTTCGCATCTTCATTTTTGCATCATCTTTTTTTATCATCATTATCGTCATAATATCGCGTAAATACATTTTAGTTTGAAAATTCGGTTTCGAATGCGTTGGACTATGATAATCAACCTAAAGTCATAGTTGAACGCATTTAATCCCATTTCCAATTAGTATGGAACCCGTTGACACGAAAACCGACGTCACATAATCCGTAAGGATTAATATCGACGTCGTGACGTAGAGGGGCGCAATTCCGTCACTAATCAAATTTTTATCTAACAACAACCTTTTTTGCAAAATTCCGATAACGGTATTATAATCATATAAGACATGATTATAATACCGACAAACCGAGTTAAATCTAAATCCGTCAATATTTTTATTTGACTCGGCCAATTATCGATTTAAAACACATTAAAACAAACGAGTCACAACTCGTACAGGTGCCACTCGACCGAGTACATCTGCTACTCGATCGAGTAGCACCCTAAATTATGGGCAGTAGCCACGTTTAATGACACACTCGACCGAGTCAGGTCACAACTCGGTCGAGTGGGTCCTGTAGCCCAGAAAACCGAGAGCTCTTTTTATATCATTCGAGCCTCGTCTTTTTAAAAGCGACTTAGTCGACACGTGCAAAGTCAATCACGTAACTTTTCCAAAATTCATGCATATCATTTCACTTAAACGATTTTGATCGACGGTCTCACATTATTAATTTTATGTTGACGACTTTTTAGTCGTATCCGATGTAAAATTAATTTAGACTCGATTTCTCGAGGTGATAAGTCGGGACAAGGCATCGAGGGTCGAGATCGGGCTAGCACCACGCCTAGGTCTCGAACCTCCGTCCCTTGATTAACATACAATATAATGTGAAATTAATTAAGGTTCGTCCACCTACACAAAATCACGGTCTAGTTTATACACGGGTCCGTTTATAATTACTGCTCGCCATTTCAATTGTATATTTCGATTGTTCTATTCTATTGTACGCCGTATTGTGTATTCCGGGTTGTATTCCGCCCGTGTAACTTGTAACCGATTTATTTCTGCTTTGCTTTATTTATTACCGTTTATAAATGAACCCTCGCATGCTAAATCACTTCGACAATAAATTAGATGCATTAAATTGACGTAGCTCACATTTAATTCGCATGCTTAGCTAAAACGCTGTTTGCATAACATTTCACCGAATTACTAACGCGCATATTAAAAAGTCAAACGATGTCCTAGTAGAGGCCGCTAAGAGCGGGCGGGGTTGGGTGTCCTTAGTGGGCTTCCCAACACGTACCCTTACCCCTTACTCAAAACCGTGGTTTCCGGATGTCCGAATCCATTGGCAACGAGAGTCATTCAATATACGATTAACCGCCCAAGTCGGCATCTATATCGATATGCAAAGGGACGAGCCCAATAAAATCTCAAACCGAAATGGGCCATACTTTGTGTATGGACCATGGCGATATAGAGTGGGCTCGAACGGTTCCGAATAACCATAAAATTCGGTGGCGACTCCATTTCGACTTAAATTTCAATTCGATCCTTCTCATATGGAGGTGCATTCGCCTACCCAAAACCCGCGCGTGGTCGCGTCGGGGTGGACCTATGTCATGTCCACAAAAGGAAAGGCGATAAAAGAAAAGAAAGAAAAAAGTGAAACAAGAAAAGGAATGAGTTTTTGCTATGAGAAAAGAATTGATTTCTTTGTTTTCATAGTTGTTGGTGCAAAGCCGGTTATGAAAAGTTGAAAATATGGTGCTTGGTACTACTTATAATTTCTTTGATTGAAATTGGTTAAGGATGGAATATGTATACGGTCGGTTACGATTGTACTAGCTTGACTTTTACCTCCACATATCCAAATCGTTTTGCCCCTTCTTACCCAATTAGCCTCACTTTATCCATATGTAAGTCCTCGGCATATGTTTTGGTCCGATTGAATGTATATGTACGGTTGGTAGAGATTGGTATCATGTTAGATTGCATGCATGTTCTCGTAAGTCGCAGTTAGGTGAGTGTTTTGTCTTTCCGATTTTACATAAACTCACAATATTGCCCTTGTTTGAGTACTGAGTGTATACCGCGAGGAATCTCGACATAGATTGTTGTGCAAAATTGAAAGTTTGGGATTTGAATATTAATTGGGATTTGATTTTTGGAATTCTTTTACTCTCCTTTTTGCTATAGAATTTGTTTCTTTAGCCTTTGGGTCATTTGCTTGTTAGAGTGTTAGATTTGGGATGGTGCGTGTTGACAAAGTTTGCTCTGAGCCACCTTTTATGTTATGCAGTGTGAGTTTGCTTGGGGACAAGCAAAGGTTCGGTTTGGGGGAATTTGATGAACGCAGTTCATATGCATATTTATTTTCATTTTATTCTCCGTTTTTCACCGATTTCACATGTCTGAAGAATAATATCGTAGCCTTTTATCCGTAGTTTGTTATGCTGGGTATATGGTTTATGTTTTGACAGGAAACATAGCAAAAGACGGAGTTAAAAGCTACAAATGAAGATAACATGAAGAACAAGGCAGTAAGGAGGACAACGAAGGCGGAACCGGTCGGTATGATACCGAACCGGTCGGTTTGATATTGTACCGAGCGGTTTGATTTCAAACCGATCGGTTCGTATTCGTACCGCTCGGTTTGTTTGTGAACCGAGCGGTTCGCAACTCGTCCAAGTGACTTTCCTAAATTTTCTGAAGAATCCGTACTCTACCTTAATTAGAATTCTACGGGATTATTTTATTAAATTATATTCTATTTCCTAATTAGACCCTTTGTAATAAGTATAAATACCCTTCTTAGGGCTAGGTTAAGGGCACTTCTTATTCATTCAAAAACTTTAGTTTAGTTTTATTATTAGCATCGGAATTTTGCAAGCTTGTAGCGGTACTTTTTAGCTTTCAATTATTATTCAATCTTTCAGTTCTTAATAATCGATATTTTTCCCTTTTCCCTTATTTTCATATTGATTTCGATTATGCTTAATTCTTTTGTTGTTCCATCTTTTGTCATGAGTAGCTAATTTATTCATCTAGGGTTGAAGAGGATCTATGTTAATTGAATTGGCGATGTTAGTTTAATTAATTATTTGATTGATCATTCATATGTTATTGCCTTACTACTTGTTTTGTATTGTCGTTCGATTAGTTTGAGACGTTGAACTAGTTGAATGTCTAGGAACCCGAACCTAAGATTGAAAGCCTGGTAAGGGTAGACTTACAAGTAAGTGGGTACGATAATATGGTAAGTTGCGAGAGCCCGTCAGAATCTATCCTAAGGTTGACATAAGATCCGAAAAGGCCGTGTCTTTGCCCTGAATAACTGTGATTGATTAATTGAATAATTAATTAACTTTACCCAATTTAATTACATAGTGAACCGTAAGACCCTAGATCCCTTTAATATTGATAGAACCTCTTACTTTACATTACTGCAATAGTTTAGAAAATCAAACACAAAACACCGGAATTAGAATAGTTTAGAGTCGATTATAAATAATTTGCAATATTCATCCATCTCTCTGTGGTTCGACCCTTGCTTGCCACTAGCTATTTGTCAGTCGTTAGTTAGGTTTATTTTGATTAAGGTGATACGACTTTATCCTTATCAGCCCTTTAACCAAGGTCCTCTAAACATGCCCCCATATATGCCTCCTCATCAAAGGAGCAACTTCAATCAACAAGGTAACAACTTCCATGTTTCCAACAATTACAATAATTATTAAAATCAACATGGTATCATTTTCAATCATGGATACAATCACGGGTTCCAAGGAAATTTTCATGGTAACCAAGGTTACAATCAACAACCATTCAATCATCCCTCTCAATCTTATGGCCAATCAAGCAATTCTCAATTTGGTCAAGGAGGAGTTCCATGGGATAATATTAGTGATTTGCAAAGAACCGTTGGACAACTATGGAATGAGCATAAAGATACCAAGGCAAGGCTAAAGGTTTGGGAATCACAAGAAGCAACAAAAGCCTTAGCCGCCCCAATCCATCCACCCCATGGTTTGCCCGGGCAACCCCAAGACCCAAGAGACCCTTCACACCAAGCAAATGCCGTCATTTTAAGAAGTGGCAAGGAACTTGAGGACCCGTACAAGAACTTGAATTTGAACACCAAAAGCACCCCATCCAAAGTCAATCAACCAAGTGCACCACAAGAATCATATTCCACTTCCCCCAAACAAAACCGGGGAATACAAGCGAAGTTTCATATCCTCCAAAATGCAGAAAATGAACAAAGAGAACAAAGAAAGAAGAAAGAGCAAATGGAAGCGGAAGAAGCAAAAAGAAAAGAGGCGGAACAATTAGCCGAAGAAGAAGAAGAATCCAATGTTCCATCGCCTCCCGCTTTTGTCCCACCATTGCCTTTTTCCGAACGAGCTAAGCCACATAAGGAGAATGCCCAATTTAGCCGTTTTGTGGATATGTTTAAGAAAGTGGAGGTAGCTTTACCCTTCACCGAGGTAATTTCTCAAATGCCCCTCTATTCTAAGTCTTTTAAAGATGTCTTGACTAAAAAGAGAACAATAGAGGATAAAGAATGTGTCTCCCTTACGGCACAATGTATTGCCATTCTATGAATCAAATGCCAAAGAAACTAGAGTATCCCGTTAGTTTTTCCATCCCTTGTCGGGTAGGAAATGTTGTTGTTAATCAAGCTTTATGTGACCTAGAGGCTAGTGTTAGTTTGTTACCTTATTCTATTTGCAAGAGACTTAGTGTGGGGGAGATGAGACCCACTAGCATGTCGATTCAACTTGCGGATAGATCCGTCAAGTACTCACTTGGGATACTTGAGGATGTACCCATGCAAGTTGGTAAGTTCTTCATCCCCTCCGACTTTGTTGTCATAGATATGCCCGAAGACACTATTACCCCCATTATCGTAGGTCGACCTTTTATGGCTACCGGTGGTACTATAGTTGATGTTAAGAATGGAAAGTTGTCATTTAACATAGGGAATGAGTCGGTAGAGTTTTCCCTTTCTCAAGCTCTTAAACAACCAATGATTGAACAAATGCATTCCATTGAAGTTATTGATAGTTTGGTTGAGTATAGCTTGATAGATGATGATAACCAAGAAGATGAACCATTTGACTCTCCACCCTTTGAAGATGAATGCTTACATGAAGAAAAGGTAGAACCACTACCGGTGGGTAAGAGTATGGTATCTTCTCCTCCTAATCTTGAACTTAAACCACTCCCCCTCTTCCCTTAAATATGCTTTTCTTGAAGGAACTAATTATCCCGTTATCGTCAGTGCCACACTTGATGGTCCTCAATTGGAAAACACAAAAAGGCCATCGGGTATAGCATTGCCGATCTCCAAGGCATAAGCCCAAATGTTTGTATGCATAGGATCATCCTTGATGATGACCACCGTCCTTCGGTTGAGGGTCAACGTAGGTTGAACCCCACCATGAAAGAGGTTGTCATGAAGGAAGTCCTCAAGTTGTAGGAGGCTAACATTATATACCCAATAACCGGAAGTAAATGGGTTAGCCCCGTACAAGTTGTGCCGAAAAAAGAAGGAATGACGGTTGTAAAAGGAGAAAAGGGTGAGTCAATTTCTACTAGGACCATTACCGGTTGGCTTAAGTGTATAGACTATCGAAAATTGAACACGGCCACAATAAAAGACCATTTCCCCCTTCCCTTTATTGATCAAATGCTTAAAAGATTGGCGCATCATTCTTATTTTTGTTTCCTTGATGGTCATTCTAGATTTCTTCAAATTCCCATTCACCCTTGTAGACACCCAAATTTGGACTTGGTGGCTGCAGAAGCGCCCAACAAACACCCGATGACGATAGGACTGCAACGCGACGCGGGTTCGCGATGTTTTAGATAGTTTTTCTATAGAACGTATCAAATAAATTATTTGGGCAAATTAAACTAACATGATGGCAGCCTTAGTCGTGTCGTTACGGTCGCATAGACACTAGTTAGAATCAATTCTGACACCGGGACCCCGAGTCGGTCCCGAAACTCGAACCGAGTCAGCACCGTGCCAAGCGAGCCTCGGGATGCACGCTCGAGGCCCACTGAAGTTTACGGCGCTAGGTCAAGCCGCGGGAGCCTTAATCCCCAAGTAACAAATTATCCTCCTCCCTCTCGGTTTTGGAAAGTATCAAAATCGTATCCTCAAATTCCCGGCCACACCACCTGACCCGCCTAGGTCTCCTCGCGCCCAAGCCCAGGCGCCTGATCTTTGGTGCGCCCCATCTCAGACGCCTATATGGGCGACGAGGGCCGAAAACACGTATAAATACCCCCCTTCACGCCCTCATTTCGACACAACATTAAATCTTCTCTTCCCCCTCTAAACTCTCGCTAAGGGCTCGCACTCAGACACCCGAGGCAAACGATCCACTCGATCGTAGTTCCGATAAAAAAGCGACATCGACGCTACTCCTCACCTTCGAGCACTCCACTCGCTACCGAGGTGTCTGTGATCGACTAGCTCAAAATTAGTACCCAGGTTCTGCCAGATTAGCCGCAGAACTAGTCCTTAGCAACGAAGTTCTGCTGGAATAGCCGCGGGAAGTTCAAACGGTAATGGAACTCTGCCGGAATCGTCACTAGGTTGCCATCTAAACAAACCGGTCAAGCTAGGAGGATCCGCCTGTCGAAGTCGTATCGTCACTAGGTTGCCATCTAAACAAAACTTTCCATACTCGCACTTTCTATTATTATGCACTATGACAACACTAGATGTGGGCACTAGGCCCACAAACATCTACTAAAATACACAACGTCCCAACTTCAACTGCAAACATTAAAATACACTAAATAGACCCGAGTAATTCCGAGATCCGTTCTCAAACTATCTGTGCATCGAGTCCCATTTAGTGTATACTCTGAGGGTGCAACTCCTCACTATGTGATTTATTTACATTCGCATTTACAGTTTTTCCTATGATTTATTGCTTTTATGACCTTGTAATCGCATGCTAAATAACCTAACATGGAATTCAAAACGTAAAACAACTAAAACTGAACAAAGTCATGGTCGGGTTCCGTATTAGTCCCGGTGCTCGCCTTATAAGGTTCGACGCATCTCTATTAGTACCGAACCGACGCAACTTAAGTAGAATACCAGGTAAGGTATACCACGAGAATGACTAATATCCGTATTATCGCGTTAAAACTGATTTGCTAATGCGTATAATACTAGTTAGTACTCTCTACTCTCCTACGTGCATCTTTTCATGGCTTGCTTGTCACGTGAAATCGCATGCAAACAATGTAAATTCAACAACTTTGACGACAAAACATACTTGTCCTTAAACAACCGACATAGCAAAAGGTTTAGGGTTAAAACAACGGATGTTACAGTTTTTCCACCAAGGCAAAAAAACTAGGATATCAGCCCACCGATTGATTAGTAGAGGCCGCTATAGTGCGGGCGGGATTGGGTGTTGACATCTATCGGATGTTGGCTTCCCAATACGTACTCTCACCCCTTACTCAGAATCGACGGTTTCCGGATATCCGAAACCATTGGCAATGAGAGTCATTCCAGGCATGGAGTGATTAAGGGTACAAGTCTTTATCTTTAGGTCCCGTGCCACTCAACTTTGAGCCGGCAAGGGATCAAAGTTGACTTGAACGGTTTCCGAGTCCCATAATTGACTCAGTGGCGACTCCACTAATCGGCAACAACTTCAGTTCACTAAAAAGGTCGCCTTACCAAACAAAACGGCCTTTAAACATTTACAACCACGACTTGATCGATTCCCAAACGGAAACACGGGTGCCCCCACCCATCTAGTACAAGTCCGGATCGTCATCCAAATCGAGGTCCGACACTTCACCCTGTACGCGAGATCGGACCGGCCCCCGGCAGGGAGGGGGCCGCGTGGGTGGCCGCCGCCACACGTTGAAAAGTCGGGTCGGTCCCACGCGGGCGCGCGCGGGGCGCCGGCCGGTGCGGACGGACGTCCACAGTTTGGCGACTCCGCTGGGGATTTGGAAACAAGTTTCCAGTGGTGGTGTAACTTGAACGAGGTCGGTGAAGCTCATCTCTTAGTTCCTAGTCGTGGTCACTACAGGATTTGGCCCTAAAAAGTCCACCTTAACCGATATCAGGAGCAATCGACCTCTTCGCGGTAAGATCTTTAGGGACACGCGGAAAGATCCTTGATTGACGCTCCGGCCGCCTAACGCGTACCCCGCGGGAATAATAAGCGGATAGTTCCGAACGGACGGTATGACACTCGTTTCCCCAGATCATTGTCAATGCCTAAGTAAGGACTATTCGTGGGCGGTAGCCTACCCTAAACCTACCCGAGTCTGCATCTTGCATGTGTGTATGCATTCCTAGTTATGTGTAGCGTGTTTGAACAATCCAACCCAAATAAAACACTAAAATCCGGATTCAACCACGCCAACATATTCAACCATACCCAATTCCATTTTCGAAAAATATCTCATCCTTCCAAAATGATTTCTTAAACACCGATACTCCACTCAAGTCATGATTTCTAAAAGAAAGAAAAAAAAACATTTCTAGATGCCGTTGTCATGGCAAATTTTACACTCGATATTTTCAAAGGAAAAAAGAAATACATTTTCGAACGCCGTCACATGGCTAAAATAAAAACCGTCAAACAACGAATACCGTTAATGCCACCGAAACTCCCAATTAATGGGATCGAGGCACACCAAACAGTTACACTTTATTTTCAAAAAAGAAAAGTTTCTACACACATACCGTTAACACAACCGAAGCTTCAATTAATGAAGTCAATGAATCCAAAACGGTTACATTCTCGAAACACTTTTCACAACACACTACCATCCATCGTCGAATGCAATTTATTGCAACCGACAAACGTGGATCACTCATTTTAAAGAAAAAAACAACTTTCCTAAAAAATACTATTCACTACCTAAACCCTTGACAAGGATTTAGTCACACCTTTAAAGCACCACACACACCCACTATCGAACTAGCTAATTAATAGTAGTCTCGACAAAAATGCCACTTCGTTATTTTCGAAACCGGTCCCCCTCAGGACCGTGTTCGTTTCAAGAAAAAAAGAGGAAAACATTTTTTGCATTTTACTATCATCGGATTCTCGACACACACATAGCAACGCACATTTCACATCACCAACGATGTTACCACGCCATCGTCACCCTAATTTTACAAAATCATCTTTCGAAGAAAAAGACTTCCCTCTGCGAGTATCGGTCATTTTCGAAAAAATATCAAAATTCCTTGATCCTGAGTCGGGATCGCGATCAATTCCTTACGTCGTACAACCATGTGTTTAACTGTCCGTGTTAGTTACTAGGATCGCCTCTACTCGAGTCCTTACATTTTGGGTCATCTCATTTCGATAAGTTCTCTCTAAACCTCACCTACGAGGTTTGTGTCAAATCATCTCGTTACAGAGATTTAAAATTAATTAGGCGTCTCGCCGAGTACAACATGAGTCTAAAAACACCCGAGCCCTTAAGTCAGTGACCGCACGCACCCGTAAATTAAAGGTATAATTTCCGCGTCGCTCGGAGAAGAGCATCCCTCGAGTCGCTAAAACGTCTGGTCGATTCAACCTCACCTTTAGCCCTGTTTCGCAGATCTAGAAATTTCTGCCAGCGACAACACCAAACCACTCAACGCAATGTTACGCCTTGTTAAGGAACTTCAAAATAACCTGGCCCAAATAAACGACACCCATAACAACATCCTACTACAGCTCGGCATAAGAGAAAATGAGATAAAACGAAGGTAGAAGATATTACCAAGCGGTCTTCATTTTTGCTACCTTACGTATCCATGCTAATTGGTTGGCGGTGTATCTATAAGAAAGAGAATGCAAGACAATACAAGTGACACAAAAACGAAAATAAAAGGAGAAAATGGAAAAAAAATTGGATTTTTGGTTTTTAAAAAAAAAATGAAAAAGAAAAAGAAGAAACGGATAGTGGATTCCTCCCCCACACTAAAACTGTGCATTGTCCCCAATGCACAAGTAGAGGAAGTATCGAAAAAGAAGAAAAAAAAGGAAAGAACGGAAAATATTTTTGAATTTTTATGGTTTTTCAAATGTTTTTGGATTTTTAATGATTTTTCAAGTGTTTTTGTATTTTTCAAAAATTAAGGGAATAAAAAGAAAAGAAAAGAAAACGGATAAAAAGATAATATAAAAGATAATATAAAGAAAATGAAGTGGCGGGCCTAGGTGTAATCACGTCACCTAGACCCTAGCCAAAGAGAAAAATTGAAAAATAAGAATAGAAAATGAAGTATTTTATAACATGGAAATAAATATTACAAAATAATCTACTAGTATCACCTAAGTATATCCTTGCCAAAAATACAAGATGCTTGATTTCCTTCCATCTCCTTGAAATCACGACATCAATACATTTGAGGCAATAATCTACTTGATTTTATTCTTTATGGAGATCACGACATCCCCATTGATTTTATTGCGAGATTCCCATAATATATCAACCATATCTTGGGGATTCTTTTATTTGCTTACTACCTTTATGAAGATTATAGGATTTCCCACATATCTTCATGATAGGGTGAAATCTAGATATTACATTTAGATACTCGCACGCACCTGGACTAGATTCTAATCACCCCCATTTCACACTCGGTTCAGCACAACCAAGTCTATGAAGTTTTGATCATGTGTTCAGACCTTCGTTCATTACAACCCAGCAGATGTAACTATGTTTCGGCACATTCCATTGATTCCAAACAAAGTCTATCCAGGGCGGAACAGGAACAGATGGTTTTAACCACATATAAGCATCCCTGATTGAATAGCCATTAGAATTATGAGACCAAGTGCCATTCAGGAATCCATTTTTGATTTTTTCTTTAACCCGACATAAAGCTTTTCAAATCCAAGGAGAATCAGTTGGAGGACTATAATCATGCCAAGCTTGGGATTTCAAATAAACCAAGTTTATCCATTTAATCCAAAGGCTATTACGCTGTGTATAGATCCAATTAACCAGTTTACCAACAGCAGCCACATTCCATCTCGAAGCCTCCTTTATTCCTAAACCACCTGCCTCTTTATCCAAGGTGACCCTTTCCCAAGCAATGAGTGGGACCTTCCTATAATCCGCAGAACCATCCCACAGGTAATTCCGACAAATTGCTTCAATTCTCTTAATGGTATGTTTAGGAATCATAAACATCGTCGCCCAAAAATTATGTAAAGTATTGAGGACGGAGTTAATGAGTGTAACTCTACCAGCATATGAGAGTTTTTTCGCACCCAAGCTCCTGATTCTACTTATTATTCTTTCCGAGAGAATCAAGCATTGTTCTTTGTTTAATTTTCCCGCTTGAATGGGCACACCAAGATATTTAAAAGGCGTAACCCCCTCTTTAATACCTGTCACAGTAAATATGTCCGACTTCAGACTCTCAGGAACACCATTGTAGTATCCTTCCGACATCTCTTTGTTCATACGTAATCCCGAGGACCTGGAGAACGTAGAATAAGATTTCATCAGGAGCATAATGGATGAAGCTTCCCCTTTGCTAAAGAGGAGAAGATCGTCCGCAAACGTAAGGTGAGTCAACTTGAGTTGCTTGCACTTCGGGTGATATGAAAAAGGCCATCTATCAATAGCATAGGATATCGTCCTCCTCAAATATTCCATACATAAAGTAAATAACAAGGGCAATAACGGGTCCCCCTGTCGCAATCCCCTTTTGCCCGGGAAGAAACCAAAAGTGCAACCATTAAGAACCAGCGTGTATGTAGGAGATGTAATGCAATGTAGAATCAGCGTGGTGAAATGGTTTGGGAATGACAAAGCATTCAGCATTCCTTCCACAAAGCTCCATTCAACCGTATCATACGCCTTTTGTAAGTCGAGCTTGAGTAAACATCTGGGCGAAGCATGCTTTCCGGAATACATATGCACGAGATCCTGACAGATCAATGCATTCTCAATTATCGAACGCTCCTGAATGAATGCACTTTGTGTGTCGTGGATAATGTCAGGGAGAACACGAGCTAAGCGGTTACACAACAGCTTTGCAATCACCTTGTAGATCATATTACAGCATGCGATAGTTCTAAACTGAGTGACATATTCAGGTTTATCACATTTAGGAATAAGCACTACATTCGTTGCATTTATCTGTTTCAATGGCTTTCCAATACTGAAAAAAATCCAAGATCGCTGCAGTTACATCCTCTCCTATTATATCCCACGAATCTTTAAAGAAACTACTTGAATACCCATCAGGTCCAGGAGTCTTATCATCAGGAATCGAATAAAAAACATTCTTCACTTCCTCTTTTGTGACCTGCCGCAACAATATTCCCTTATGCAGTTCAGAACAGGTCGGCCTTTTGCTATAATCTCTGTTCTCACCTTCTGTACTAGATTTTGTTCTCCTAATAATTTTTTGAAATAAGATAGAAAGGCCTCTTGCATAGTCTTCCAATCTGTGCATAATTGTCCCTCCATGAGTTTAATTTGCGAAACTTTATTCCTGATCAGTTTCTGTCTAATTGCTTGATGAAAAAAGTGTGTGTTAGCATCACCCTCTTCCAACCATTGTACTCTAGCCTTTTGCATAAGGAAGCTATCCCTTGATTGACTATATAATTGCACCTCTTTGTTGAGCTCCCTCTCACGATCTATCAGCTCACTTGAACCAGGAGAATTCTGGATTTTAATCTGAATTTCCTTCAGTTCACACATTCTTTGTGCAACCCTTCTCTCCACATCCGAAAACGAATCCTAATTCAATTTCTTCAGGCCTTGTTTCAGGTCTTTTAACCTCTTTACAATACCTAACATCTTAGTCCCCTTATGGTTTTTCTCCCACGCAGTTTTAATAGTCTGCAAGAAGTTCGTCGCTTTTCCCCACATCTTGAAATATTTGAAACTTGGTTTCCGCATTGTAATGCAACCCGGGTTTTGAACAGTACAGGGGCAGTGATCAAACACCCCCTCAGGGTGGATGTAAGCCTCATACTCAGGATAAACTTGCAACCAATCTGCATTCACCAAAAATCTGTCCAAGCGACTATATTTCCTAACATTTGAGTCCCTCTTGTTAGAGAAGGTATACCAGGCTCCAGAAGCTTTAATGTCTATCATTCCACAATTATTCAAACATCTAACAAAATCATCCATATCCTCCTGCTTTGTATGACCCCCCAATCGTTCCTCCGGAGATATGACAGTATTAAAGTCGCCCCCCAAGGCCCAAGGGCCATCAATCGCAGTAGCAATGTTCTCCAGATGACACCAAAGGTCCTTTCTATCTATACCCTCATTAAACGCATATATGACAGTATAGTAGAATCGACTACCAATATTTTTATTTATAATACTACAATGAATGAACTGCGGGTGATAAGCAACTGGCTGAACATCAAACAAAGAAGGCAACCAAGTTATCCACACCCTCCCACCAGTTTGGAGATGACCATTTGTAGTAACACACCATCCATCTGACATATTATTAACTACCAAATTCCCTTTATTATGTTTAACTTTTGTTTCCAAAAGCTCAAAAAGACTAATACCTTTATTCTGAAGGAAATATCTAACCTCCTTTTGCTTATTTACACTATTGAGCCCTCTAACATTCCAAAAGCCGAGTATCATTTGGGTATATTCGATATAGGGTCACCAATATCAGCTTCAACCGCTACATTCCCATCATTTGGAGTTTCAAGAACTAATTCAATCTTGGGTGAGAGGACATCACTCTCATGCAGAATATTAGCATAAGAACCCCCCTTGTCACCAGCATTTAGTCTCACTGCATTCATATCAGGCTCTATTCTTACCTGAGGTTTAGAGGATATGGCCAGAGGGGCTTTTTGCTTCCAGACCCGCTATTGAACAGGTTTTTTCTGATCAGGTTTCCTACAGGTAGCAGCTACATGACCCATAGCCTGACATTTAGAGCATAAAACAGGCTTCCATTCAAACTCAACTTTGATATTAACAATTTCTCCTTTTGCATTCTTGAATTTTATATGATCCATAAACTCTTGCCCCACTGTCAATTCTAAGAGCACCTTGGCATACCCTAACCGAGTTTTAATAAACTTCCCTGCTAGGCCTGTGATCTGGGGTAAGTGGAGAAAGGGCGTAGGTGTAATCACGTCACCTCGCCCGAATTCTGAACAAATCGGGAAAATCAAGAGAAAAAGAAAATTTTGGATTTTTCAAATGGTCATGGTGCGATCAAATGACCTAAGATCGGGAGCAACATTCGGGTCCTTCTCTAAGGTACCTGCAATAAACCTCATGTGTGTAACGACCCAAGTAGGGTCACGAAGGGGTTGACAACTCACCAAACTAACAAAATAACCAAATACAAATCAATCAATCAACCATAATTACCAAATGCCAAATATTGGCGCTGCAAAGACTGACAGAGATTACTGAGACAAGAGAACAGATTACTGACGACTGACAACCAACATCTAACACCCCCACACTAACACTGACGATACTCGACCACTCACATAGGACCTGGGGGACGAGGTGGTGGGTAGTAAGACCCTGGCGGAGGCATACCAAAAAATCGATCAAAATAGTGTTGCTGCTGTTGCAACATCCTCTGGTTTTCCTCCGCCGCCAACCTCGCTGCTTGGGCATCCCTAGCAGCGTCCCTAGCCATCTCAAAACTGTTCCGGGCATAGTCAAAACCATCCCTACAGTACGCGTACGTACTATGCGCAGTATCTCGCGCATTCCGAGCCACATTGTAAGTGTTCTGGGCCAGGTTTAGTGAGGTGGTCGACTTCTCCCAAGTCTGACGTGTTCGATCATAGACTTCCCCCCATTGGTTAAAAAGGTCCTCTGATCCGAAGAACGAAGAGTGTCCTGGAGGACTCATGTTAATGTCCTCCTGAAAACCTGGTGTAGACTGGGTGAACGTGGAGTGTCGGTGTAGTTCAAAGTCTGAGAAATTGGGGGTGAAAAATTGAGAGGTCTGGGGTTCGGTCTGGTGGGAGGAAGCGGGTCCGTGTGATGATGATGGTAATGTTCTTTGACCTTCATCCCGGGAGGTTTCAACCTCCGGTTCCTCCTCTGACACGTCTACAACCTCTATGTAATCATCGCCAAAATCTAAAGGTCCCTCAGGGTATTCAGTCTGATAAAACATACTACGAGTGTGACCCTGAATGTACTCCCCGGACCTCTTCGGCATGCCGAAGTTCTCTTCAATATCTAGCCTAACGCAATCGTGGTTAGGCATCGCAATGGCTCATAGCTCAGTAATCTTATACAAAAACAAACTGTTATAATCCCCTTTGTGGGGCCACACAAGGAAAGGACAATAAACTTCATCTATAAAAATTCCTGCTCCAGCAACTGGTGTCAGATCGCTAAAATCGACGCCTAAGGCTTTAGCTAACATCGTTACAACCCCGACACAAGAAATTCTTTTGCGGCTGTCATTCGCAATCTGGGCGAAGTGAGTAGCTAAGGCCTCGGACATATCGATCGATGGGCCTCTCTCCAAAACCGCATCCTCCAACAGCTGCACAGCTGTAGCACTACAGTTGTGATGCGTATCATAGCTCGACAAGAATGAATTGGCTATAATACGCGCCACATAACGGAGGATGGGGTTTCAGATAGAAAAAGAACGCATCTTCCCTCCCTTAAAGGTCCTTTGGCGGACAATTTTAAACCAAAATCGATCACGGGCGAATTTAGCATCCCGAGTCTGCCTCGCCCTAGGCCTTCCAAGGACAGAAGAAGGTAAACCAAGCAATGCACCAAATCCCTCAAATTGAGGACGTATAGAGTCTCTCGCAGCTGAAAAGTAACAGTGATATTATCATCACCACTCAACTCAAAAGTTGCGAAAAACTCACACGTCAACTTTTGAAATGTATCCTCCTCGGAGGCATAAAATTTGGTGAGACCAAGGTTTTGGCACATTGCTTGTACTTGCGTTTCTATACCCATACGAACAAGTACATCTCGAGCCGCCCAACGAGTTGGCTCGAGACGACAAACGCATAATTTCTTACATTTATCAAGATGAGCTTTCTTAGCGAAATAGATACCAGACAGAGGTTCACGGAAATAACGACGGATTTTCGGGTAACGTACCTCAAGCGGAACAGGTTGTTCACGCGGAATAGAGCTTTGTTTTGAACGGGCATCGGGACAGATTCGTCCCGAGCCTCGGCCTGCTCCTCGGACCTTGAGGAAGATGTTGAACCCGAATTGCGATTTAGCATTGAAGATATTCTTTTCCTTGCCATTTGTTTTACGCTCCTCATCCTTGTTGCTTGAATTTGACGATTATGTGTTTACGGTCTCGGTTTGGGGTTTATCAGAATCGGAATGATTTTTTAAAACAAACTCCAAGAAGGTGTTAGGAATAGGATAAGGATGAGAAATATGTTATTTAATTGAATTTTGGTGAAGAAATGGAAGGATTAGAGATGGTTTAAGGTGGAGGATTTGGGGTTTGTTTGGGGTTTTTGGGGTTTGATTGAGGAGAGAGAGGAAAAGGTGAATAATGAGGATGAGTAAGGGGGTTTGGCTGGGTATATGACGCGGGGTGATTTTTCGCCCGGTGGTCACCATCGGGCGAAATTTCACTCGATGGTCTTCGGACCATTTCCCGTCATTT
This sequence comes from Agrostemma githago, assembly GCA_958450325.1. NCBI lineage: Eukaryota > Viridiplantae > Streptophyta > Magnoliopsida > Caryophyllales > Caryophyllaceae > Agrostemma > Agrostemma githago. The sequence continues at coordinate 27,434,539 of OY288260.1, forward strand.
GCGTACGATTTCACCACCGGGCAAAATTTCACCCGGTGAGATTCCACCGGGTGAAATTTCACTCGGTCGGATTTCCATCAAACTCCAAGTCGCAAAATATTTTCACTGCAGGGCGAAATTTCGCCCGATGAGATTCCACCGGGTGAATTTTTGCCCGACGGATTTTCCGTCAATTCCTTTAGTTCGAGCAAAGTTGCCACCGGGTGAAATTTCACCCGGAAAAATAACCCACTTCAAAACGGGACTTTGCTACGAAAATTATTTTCGACTTGGCCCAAACCATCCTTAGCTCTTCAATAAAACCAATCTTCTCAATCCAAAATCGTTCATAGCACAATCCAAAAATTCCAAATGAAATCTTCACAATCCTGCAGATACCGAAACAGGCTCCAAAAGAAAAATCCAAAAGCTATTGTCCAAAGAAAAATTAAAGGAGAAAAGAATATACAAATATTTACAAGGTGGTTATTATGGACACCACCAAACCGAATTAAATTGTTTTGAGTTAATCGGGGTTGCTTGAAAAGCAACCCGGGGGGTCTTGATCATTAATTCCAAATTCAATGTTACCGATCTTGAGCTTTTCCCTAAACTCCGGCAAGCCCAAAAGTTGTGCTACCTCGGGAAGCATTGCAAATTCTTCGGAAATATATCTTCTTCGGAGGTAGAACCAAGTATAAATAGGGCACCGTCGTCTTCTTTATTATCATAGTCAAGATCTTCAGTAGAGGGTTCTTTATTGGATGAAAATTCTACCATTTGATTCCAAAACTCCATATTAGGAGAATCTTCAGGAAGGAACGCGGGAAGAACAAATTGAACCGTATCATTAGCAACATTAAAAGATAGTAGCCCTCGCTATACATCTATGATCACTCCACCGGTAGCTAGGAAAGGCCGTCCCAAAAGGATAGGATTCCGCTCCTCAATTGGCATGTCCAGAATGACGAAGTCAGTCGGTATATATAAGTTCCCCACATTAACCATGAGGTTGCGGGCTAGTCCATAGGGTTCCTTTGTTGTTCCGTCGGGTATTTGTACATTAACGGGGAAGTAGTCCAAGTCCTTGATATAAATGGTACGAGCAATGGCTAATGGCATTAAAATAATGTCGGCGCCAAGGTCACACAAGGCTCGGTCTATCAAAACATGGTCGATGGAGCATGGTATTGCAAAGCTCCCCGGATCTCCTAACTTGATGGGAATTGTAACTTTTGGTGTAGTTCTTAGAGAAATGGGAGCTCTTTCCCTCTCGGTGGGTTTCGAAATGGTGTCTCGAATATATTCGGACGGGGTGGGCATGAAAGGGCTTGTATCAATGGTCTCGATAAGATCGGTGAAAGTTATTATGCCCAAATCTTGGTTATTGAATGGGATTGGTGGCTTGTCATTCAAGGGCGGTACATCAATCCTAGAGATTAGATTTGTGTCCTCTATTGGAATTTGTTCAATAACATATGCAAGGTCTCCTACGATATACTTTGATGGTCTCTTCTTGGTCTTTCGGTTAGATCCTTGACCACTTTCTCATCGAATTCATTGATTGAAGGATGAGATGTAAGTGTTTGTGGATCAAAGGGTTTCACCGGTTTCTTTTTGCTCATTACTTTAATGACATTCACGGATACTTGATTGAAAGAATTGGTTGGCTCTTGAGGAGAGCGAGCTTGTGAGGCGGCACGTGCCTCTAGAGCTTCAAGTCTAGCTCGATTTGACGCATTTTCTTTCAGTAGAAAATTGATTGTTTGTTGAATGTCATATAAAGGTTGGGAGTTACCTTGAAAGTGCCTTGGAGAACCTTGATTGTATGGAGGATAGGTTCCAAAAGGAGGACCATAGTTTGGTCGAGGTGGTCCTTGAGGATAAAAATAACCTTGATTGAATTGATTTGCATGAGGAGGTCTCGGTTGATAATGGAACTCATATGAATTAGGATAAACCCTTTGATTGGGGGTTCTTGGAATTGCATGTTCTTGAAATGAATGTGATCCTTGACACGGCATGGAATAAAATCCGGTTCCCAAATTAGGCTTGATAAACATTCTCCTTTGTCATACACAAATCGGAGTCGTGGTCATATCTCCCGCAATGATCACACGGAATCTCAATGCGATACAATTTAGGTGGTGAAGTGGATGATTGTCTTGGTGAATTCATCCTTCGCGGTGGAGTCGATCTTTTTGGAGATGTTCTAGTCTTGGGTGGGGAATTGGCTCTAGCAACATACACTTCAAATTGCTTGACCAACTCCTCGACTCTAGCTTCAAGATCGGTTCTCCTCTCGGTTGACGATGTTGACTCACCACTTAGCTCTCCATGTTGATCATTTTTGGAATATTGGTCATTCTTGGCTATTCTTTCAATGAGTTTCGTAGATTAAATTTCATTAAGCGAAAAGAAATCGCCTTTTGCCGCCACATTGACATTATCCTTGGCATTATCCAATAAAGAGTGGAAGAAAATATGAAGTAGAAGCCAATTAGGGATGCCGTGGTGTGGACATTTCCTCTGCAAGATTAGGAATCTTTCCGAAGCCTCATTTATACTCTCATTATCACCTTGTCGGAAGGTTTGAATCTCCATTCGATATCGATTGGTCTTGGAAGGAGGATAGTATTTTTCTAGAAATGCGCTGGCTAATTGATCCCAAGTTTGAAAGGTATCATCGGGGTGGCTTTGTAGCCATCTCCTAGCATCATCACGAAGGGTTTTGGGGAACAAAAGCCTATGGAATTGACATGAAGTAAGTCCATTCAATTTCACTCCAATTAGCTTCTCTTTAAACATCGCCATGTGTTCTAGAGCATCTTCTTGTGGAAGCCCATGACAAGTGTCTTGTTGGACTATGGCAATTAAAGAAGTCTTGAGCTCAAAATTATCGGGCATGGTTCCATATGCGACGGGAGAAGAAGTTTGTTCATTGGTGGGTTGGGAATGAGATCTGAAAAGTGGGCATGTTTGTTTGTAGAGGTGATTTTTGAAGGGAGAAGAGGAAAAGGGAATTTCATAGAAGTTTTGGGAATGTTGGATGGGTGATAAGTTGATGTAAGATATGGATGAGGTTTCACTTTGGTTGATTTGAGGTCCGAAATAATAATATCGCCTCGCTTGCACCGGTATGGAATAAGCAATGCCGAATATAATTGTTCCTGAACACAACTCAATTCAAAGATGAGACTCCTAGCACCGAGCGGTACTATAATCTAAATTGGTCTTGTGACATCGAATTAAGGATGAGGGGCAGGAACAGATTGAAAGGGACAAAGCTACAAAGAGCCATCAAGAATGGAGTTATAAATGCTCTAATTTATCATATGTGGAATCGAAGGAATAAGAGTATATTAGAGCAACATTTGAAGAATCCGGAGATACTAGCCAAAGACATATGTAATGAACTCCGAGATTTTTGGAAACATTGGAAAGTCGACAATTTGGCCAATAGAGACACTACTTTTCTTAATAGCCTCTTGAGGCAACGTGTGTAATTTACATGATGTAATTTTTCTCATTTATATACTTACCTTACCAAAAAAATGTGCTCCTCCCGAGCAAATTCCTCATCGAATCTTTCACGCAGAAGCAGCAGAAGCAGAACATGCTCAATGGTCGAAAAGAAACTAATATATTACCGAGTCTACCTAATCCCAAGTTCACAAGTTCCCAAGTTCACAAGTCACCAAGTTCCCTAGTTTACAAGTGATGCGCGTCAGATTGCCGCCTATCTAACATGATCAAACAATATTTATAAACACGACAAACTAACTACGTAGTAGCGGAATCGAGTTTTAGTCACAAAGTTGATATAGGGAAAATGTCACCTTTCGGTTTCTTCACCCAACTTATCTAGATCCCGCTTTCACGGCGAAAAAGGGTAAGTCTCAAGTCAAGGTAACTCCTACCCCGAGTTTCTCCATATTGATAGGAGTGAGTCAAGGTCGATCTAGCCGGCCGGTCTAAGTCAACAAAGACACAAAAACTCAAACATGATAAATCAACAAGCAAACAACCCACCAACATCCCTCAATTCATATTACCCAAAATCTTCCTCCCTTAACCCCCTAACAAGAAATCTACTCAAAATACATAATAGAAACTAATAAAACAATAACTAAGGAGAAAAAAACTAAAACATGCATAATGATTAAATCTATGGAAAACAATAACTAAATTAAATCTAAACGAGAGATTAAATCTAGAACGAAATTAAATCTACCTAGAGATTAGGGAGAGGGAGAGAAATATACCGACTATGGAGGAAAGCGATAATAATAATAATAATAATAATAATAATAATAATAATAATAATAATAATAATAATAATAATAATAATAATAATAATAATAATAATAATAATAATAATAATAATAATAATAATAATAATAATAATAATAATAATAATAATAATAATAATAATAATAATAATAATAATAATAATAATAATAATAATAATAATAATAATAATAATAATAATAATAATAATAATAATAATAATAATAATAATAATAATAATAATAATAATAATAATAATAATAATAATAATAATAATAATAATAATAATAATAATAATAATAATAATAATAATAATAATAATAATAATAATAATAGAGAGAATTCCAATAAACGAAATAAAATGAAGCTTGATGAAAATAGACAAGGGATTTGTCACTAATCCTTTGATAACCTTCAAGAATCTTCAATAAAAACTTTTTTTTTAGTAAAATGTGAGAGATTTCATTCATCCAAAAAAAAAACATTACAAAACATATGCGCTACCCAAGAATATTAGACAACTAGCATATACAAACCGATCACAAGTATCTAATCAACAATTGTAGCCTATGTTCCTGAGGAATTTTATGTCGTCACTGTTAAAGGTGGCATTAGAGTTAATTTTAATGCGACCCCTAACACACGCAGCGGCTTTACTAGCAAGAATATCCGGACGAAGTATCTTGTTTTCAAAAAGAGCCAAATTACACTGCATCCAAATCAAATAATAACAGGCTGCTAGCAAGGCAATATGGGGTTTACTGTGTAGAGCCCCAGATGAAGAATAAATGATCTGTTGAGGACGAATGGCACAACCAACCTATGATGCTACCTCAGTCATCACTGTCCTTCTATATGGACACTCGAAGAACAGGTGTTGTATAGTTTCCGCATTCAGCTGGCATAAGTAGCATAAGTCGTCATCAGCACATGATGCGAAATAAAAATGCAGAAGCTCCAATGAAAACTTGTTTGTGTATTTTTTTGGACAAAGGTTAATGTAACCTTGAAGTTTATTGAAGAACGGAAATAAACGATAAATATAAAGGGATATTTAGCCCGTAGTTCGACCTTGAACCCGGAACTAATCACGAAAGAGATTGGAGCCCAATCTTTTATCGCCAATTCGAAGTACCTTCTCGAATTTAGTAAACACCATGATCAAAAGATCAAAATGCAACCGTGTTTTGCTTTCAATTCATAATTCATATTCTTCTCCTTTATTCATTGAAGTGACACGGCTTATATAGCCTACATGTGAAGATCAAGTCGATATCTCGAGTGATTTTCTAATCTACAATATCTAATATAACATGGAAATAAATATTACAAAATAATCTACTAGTATCACCTAAGTATATCCTTGCCAAAAATACAAGATGCTTGCTTTCATTCCATCTCCTTGAGATCACGACATCAATACATTTGAGGCAATAATCTACTTGATTTTATTCTTTATGGAGATCACGACATCCCCATTGATTTTATTGCGAGATTCCCATAATATATCAACCATATCTTGGGGATTCTTTTATTTGCTTACTACCTTTATGAAGATTATAGGATTTCCCACATATCTTCATGATAGGGTGAAATCTAGATATTGCATTTAGATACTCGCACGCACCTGGACTAGATTCTAATCACCCCCATTTCACACTCGGTTCAGCACAACCAAGTCTATGAAGTTTTTATCATGTGTTCAGACCTTCGTTCATTACAACCCAGCAGATGTAACTATGTTTCGGCACATTCCATTGATTCCAAACAAAGTCTATCCAGGGCGGAACAGGAACAGATGGTTTTAACCACATATAAGCATCCCTGATTGAATAGCCATTAGAATTATGAGACCAAGTGCCATTCAGGAATCCATTTTTGATTTTTTCTTTAACCCGACATAAAGCTTTCCAAATCCAAGGAGAATTAGTTGGAGGACTATAATCATGCCAAGCTTGGGATTTCAAATAAACCAAGTTTATCCATTTTATCCAAAGGCTATTACGCTGTGTATAGATCCAATTAACCAGTTTACCAACAGCAGCCACATTCCATCTCGAAGCCTCCTTTATTCCTAAACCACCTGCCTCTTTATCCAAGGTGACCCTTTCCCAAGCAATGAGTGGGACCTTCCTATAATCCGCAGAACCATCCCACAGGTAATTCCGACAAATTGCTTCAATTCTCTTAATGGTATGTTTAGGAATCATAAACATCGTCGCCCAATAATTATGTAAAGTATTGAGGACGGAGTTAATGAGTGTAACTCTACCAGCATATGAGAGTTTTTTTGCACCCAAGCTCCTGATTCTACTTATTATTCTTTCCGAGAGAATCAAGCATTGTTCTTTGTTCAATTTGCCCGCTTGAATGGGCACACCAAGATATTTAAAAGGCGTAACCCCCTCTTTAATACCTGTCACAGTAAATATGTCCGACTTCAGACTCTCAGGAACACCATTGTAGTATCCTTCCGACTTCTCTTTGTTCATACGTAATCCCGAGGACCTGGAGAACGTAGAATAAGATTTCATCAGGAGCATAATGGATGAAGCTTCCCCTTTGCTAAAGAGGAGAAGATCGTCCGCAAACGTAAGGTGAGTCAACTTGAGTTGCTTGCACTTCGGGTGATATGAAAAAGGCCATCTATCAATAGCATAGGATATCGTCCTACTCAAATATTTCATACATAAAGTAAATAACAAGGGCGATAACGGGTCCCCCTGTCGCAATCCTCTTTTGCCCGGGAAGAAACCAAAAGTGCAACCATTAAGAACCAGCGTGTATGTAGGAGATGTAATGCAATGTAAAATCAGCGTGGTGAAATGGTTTGGGAATGACAAAGCATTCAGCATTCCTTCCACAAAGCTCCATTCAACCGTATCATACGCCTTTTGTAAGTCGAGCTTGAGTAAACATCTGGGCGAAGCATGCTTTCTGGAATACATATGCACGAGATCCTGACAGATCAATACATTCTCAATTATCGAACGCTCCTGAATGAATGCACTTTGTGTATCGTGGATAATGTCAGGGAGAACACGAGCTAAGTGATTACACAGCAGCTTTGCAATCACCTTGTAGATCATATTACAGCATGCGATAGGTCTAAACTGAGTGACATATTCAGGTCTATCACATTTAGGAGTAAGCACTACATTCGTTGCATTTATCTGTTTCAATGGCTTTCCAGTACTGAAAAAAATCCAAGATCGCTGCAGTTACATCCTCTCCTATTATATCCCACGAATCTTTAAAGAAACTACTTGAATACCCATCAGGTCCAGGAGCCTTATCATCAGGAATCGAATAAAAGACATTCTTCACTTCCTCTTTTGTGACCTGCCGCAACAATATTCCCTTATGCAGTTCAGAACAGGTCGGTCCCTTTGCTATAATCTCTGTTCTCGCCTTCTATACCAGATTTTGTTCTCCGAATAATATTTTGTAATAAGATAGAAAGGCCTCTTGCATAGTCTTCCAATCTGTGCATAATTGTCCCTCCATGATTTTAATTTGCGAAACTTTATTCCTGATCAGTTTCTGTCTAATTGCTTGATGAAAAAAGTGTGTGTTAGCATCACCCTCTTCCATCCATTGTACTCTAGCCTTTTGTATAAGGAAGCTATCCCTTGATTGACTATTGAATTGCACCTCTTTGTTGAGCTCCCTCTCACGATCTATCAGCTCACTTGAACCAGGAGAATTCTGGATTTTAATCTGAATTTCCTTCAGTTCACACATTCTTTGTGCAACCCTTCTCTTCACATCCGAAAACGAATCCTGATTCAATTTCTTCAGGCCTTGTTTCAGGTCTTTTAACCTCTTTACAATACCTAACATCTTAGTCCCCTTATGGTTTTTCTCCCACGCTGTTTTAATAGTCTGCAAGAAGTTCGTCGCTTTTCCCCACATCTTGAAATATTTGAAACTTGGTTTCCGTATTGTAATGCAACCCGGGTTTTGAGCAGTACAGAGGGTGTGATCAAACACCCCCTCAGGGTGGAAGTAAGGCTCATACTCAGGATAAACTTGCAACCAATTTGCATTCACCAAAAATCTTTCCAAGCGACCATATTTCCTAACATTTGAGTCCCTCTTGTTAGACAAGGTATACCAGGCTCCAGAAGCTTTAATGTCTATCATTCCACAATTATTCAAACATCTAACAAAATCATCCATATCCTCCTGCTTTGTATGACCCTCCAATCGTTCCTCCGGAGATATGACAGTATTAAAGTCGCCTTCCAAGGCCCAAGGGCCATCAATCGCAGTAGCAATGTTCTCCAGATGACACCAAAGGTCCTTTCTATCTATACCCTCATTAAACGCATATATGACAGTATAGTAGAATCGACTACAAATATTTTTATTTATAATACTACAATGAATGAATTGCGGGTGATAAGCAACTGGCTGAACATCAAACAATGAAGGCAACCAAGTTATCCACACCCTCCCACCAGTTTGGAGATGACCATTTGTAGTAACACACCATCCATCTAACATATTATTAACTACTAAATTCCCTTTATTATGTTTAAATTTTGTTTCCAAAAGCTCAATAAGACTAATACCTTTATTCTGAAGGAAATATCTAACCTCCTTGTGCTTATTTACACTATTGAGCCCTCTAACATTCCAAAAGCCGAGTATCATTTGGGTATATTCGATATAGGGTCACCAATATCAGCTTCAACCGCTACATTCCCATCATTTGGAGTTTCAGGAACTAATTCAATCCTGGGTGAGAGGACATCACTCTCATGCAGAATATTAGCATATGAACCCCCCTTGTCACCAGCATTTAGTCTCACTGCATTCATATCAGGCTCTATTCTTATCTAAGGTTTAGAAGATATGGCCAGAGGGGCTTTTTGCTTCCAGACCCGCTTTTGAACAGGTTTTTTCTGATCAGGTTTCCTACAGGTAGCAGCTACATGACCCATAGCCTGACATTTAGAGCATAAAACAGGCTTCCATTCAAACTCAACTTTGATATTAACAATTTCTCCTTTTGCATTCTTGAATTTTATATGATCCATAAACTCTTGCCCCACTATCAATTCTAAGAGCACCCTGGCATACCCTAACCGAGTTTTATCCTTAGTCAGTGGATCAGTCTTAATAAACTTCCCTGCTAGGCCTGCGATCTGGGGTAAGCATACCCCCCAATATTTCAGTGGCAGGTCATGGAGTCATACCCATGATGGTACTTTTTTGATATCTTCCTTTAAGAGGTCTACGTCAGGTGATGGGTAGGATTTGTCGTGAATCCCAACCGTCAAACAAAACCGGCTAAACCTAGTGGGTAGCTAGGGTAAGTCGGGTCGAATCCACAGGGACGGGAGGTCGGACTAAGGTATGCTACGGTCTAGGACTATGTTCGAGACGAGCTAATCTAAGGAGGGGGAGACTAAGGCTAAGCTAGGTCTAAAGCAAGAGAACTATCAAAGGAAAAAGGCTAGGATTAGGTCGGGGTCAAAGGGGTAACGGAATGGTCGAGGAAGAACTAGAGGTGAAGGAGGTAGTAGGGTAATCTAGGTAATGCCCGGGCTCTCGCAACTTAGACTCACCTAGAGGTTCCACCTAAAACTCATCTCGGCGATACACAACACAAACAGGGTGCTAGCGCGCTATAGGCCTAGGTCGAATCCGGGCTCTCGCAACTTAGACCGACCTAGGGGTCGTCCTCACCGGGCTCTCGCAACTTAATGAGGGGACCGAACCCACAAACAACTAATACCCACGAAAGAAAGGCAAGAAAACAAGCATTCGCACATACTTAGTCATTCAAGCAATTCAACAAACATGTGATGTGCACCATACATGAGGAAACCCAAATCTTCCACCAAAATCTCCAACAATCCCTTAATCATCCAATTAACACCCCAATCACCCTACTAACCCTAGCAAGAACACTACTCTAACATATCTACACTAAAACTAACACTACCAAGAGAGATCAAAGCAAGAATCAAAACTAACATAATGAAACTAGCAATACAATGAACAATGAACAAAACAAGAACTAAAGATTGAAACTTGATTACTAAAACAAAGATAAAGAGAAGGGAAAGGAGATTATACCATACAAGAGAAGATGAAAAGAAGAAATCTTGCATAAATGGAAGAAAACCCAAATACATCAACCAAGGTTGTCAATCTTGGTTGGATTCTTCAAGAATTCCCAAATTACAAGAGCTAATCTAAGATTAACGGTAATCTAAAGACTAATCTACACTAATCTATGCTAATCTATCTAGGGTTTTGTCTCTAATGAAAGGCATATGCTTAACATAACAAGGGAAGAGTATATATAGGGTTACAAATGAAAGGGAGAAGAAAAGAAAACAAAGCGGAGTAGCAGTGGCCCGTCCCGGCCGAGACGGGTTGGTCCCGGTCAGGACGTGGTCGGACCCGATCGGGATGGGCCCAGGTCAGCAGCTTCTCTTTTTGCTCCTTCGTCCCGAACGGGATGAGCTTATCCCGAACGGGATGAGCCTTGTAGGCCTCCATTATGATCTTTTTGGTCCCTCCTTGCTTCTCATGGGCTTCTCACCGATTCTCGGGACTCGGGATCGGGTCTCGGAGGCTCGGAATTGGGTCCCAAGGTCTCGGGGTCGACTCCAAGGCATCGAGTGATCGTTCCTTAGCTTCGTTGGCTCCAAAAAGTGTATGTATTAAGTCGGAATCGCTCCAACTCTTCCAAATCGGTCTCGGGAACCTGAAACGAACTAAATGAAGCATAAGAAGCCCATAAACCGCTCCCAAGGAGCAATTCCACAAGGAAATGGGACCAAAACACTACGAAATAGGCACTACAAATGACACTTATCAACTCCCCCACACTTAACCCTTACTCGCCCTCGAGTAAGCACAAACTACTACTAAACTATCCGAGTGGGTATTAGCGCACCCTACGCCCCTTCAACTCACGCGAGTGCACTTAGAGGACAAGTGCACTCCGCAAGGCAAGTTGGGTCTTGCGACAAAACTGTGGATGCAACCGGACACAAACACATAAACAAACACACAATCGGTTGCACCCAAAACAAAAGAAATACCGCTTCCCTCTAAAAGCGGTGAATGAAGCACCGGTTTAGGACTCGAGGTAAGTGACAACGTTCCCAAGCTATCAATACAAATCAAGGTGAACTAAACCCTAATAGTATGACGATAAAGCAACAAAAACGTTGGTAACTTACCTAGGTCCTCCTAACTTTCTAAAAACGTACTACGGGACGATCGGCAGAGTGGAAAGTGAAGAACCACGGTGTTAGTCGACACTGTAGGTAAGTGAGACCCCGCCCCCTTTAGCGTTAGCCAAGAGGGTCGTCCCGTGTCTAAAACCGCCTAACTAGTCCAAGTAAAAAGGTGGAAAACATGCAAAATGAAGGAAGACCGACTAATGCCGCTATCATCCTTCCTCGGGACTCGGTCCTTTGGTAGGCTGTTCACGGCAAAAGTCGGAAAAAGGCTTATTTTGAGAGGTAGGGGTTTCTTTTTGTGATTCGGGTTTTCTTTTGGCATATTCTCTCTTCTTTTGCATTTTTTTCTTCGTTTTGCCATGCCATTCTTTTTCTTCTTTTCTATTTTCTTTTTGGCTTTTGTGCCTTTTCTTTTTCTTCATTCTTTTCTTTCTTTCATTTTCTTTCTTAGCCCTTTTTGGCTCGATTTGGCTTTTTGGCGCTTCTTGATAATTAAGAAAGAGAGAATTCAACAAGTTGCAAATTATTGTGTGGATATGTGTGGGAGGTAAGTGAATGGGTATGTTGGGACGACGTCTTCCCTTCATACTCACAAAAAGTGGAGAACTTGGACTAATCAAACAATCCTAAACACGGTCACCTAAGGGACGAGACTCGGTAACCAAGGCCTTTTCACACCGTGGGTGGTCATAATGGTCAAAAGTGCAAATCCCGTAGTAAATCCCTAGTAAGCTAGGTGGACTCAAGGTAAAGGACCAACGAAATCATTGATTTAGGGTCATTCTACTAGATTAAAGTCCAAAACTCGATTTACACTACTGGGAAGGGAAAGATAGACACTCACACACTAGCCTCTAAACCGGGTTTTTGAAAACGGTTTACGCACAAGACACACAACACAACACAAAACAAAGACACGACGAAAACGAACGAAAGAAAAAGAAGCAAAAGCAACAAAACAAGAACAACACAAAACAAGCACATATATAACACAAACACCACCCCTAGCTTCCAAATGAGCAACCAACCAACATCAAACTTTTACAAAGCTCCTCCCGAGCACACCTCAACACAACCTTCTCCAACTTCACAAGAAATAAAGAGGAAAAGAGGGATAGAAGATGTTACCGGATGTCTTCAAAGCTTTCCAAAATTAACGATTAAGCAACCTAAAAGGAAAAAGGGGGACAAAACACACACAACAAAACAAATGTACGAAACAATGACACACAAAAAGAAAAGACACAAAAAGAAAATCTTTTTGATTTTTGCGAAATTTTTTCAAATTTTTAGGGTTTTTTAAGATTTTTTTTTCGTAAAAACTAAGAAAATAAACTAAACTATACTAGAATATCGCTCCCCCACACTTAAATCGAGCCATGTCCGCATGCTCGATCGTAGGGTGCGGAGAGACAAAAGAAAAAGAAAAGAAACTACGAAAATAAAGCTAAAAATCAAAATAAAGTGAAGAAAAGGGTAGTAGGTGTCCGGCCGGGGTGTAGTCAAGTCACCATGGGCCGAGACAAGAAAAGATATGGAAGGAGGAAGAAAAATAAAAAGAAGGAAATAAAAGGAAATGGGAGGGGAGGGCTAGGTGTAATCAAGTCACCTAGCCCGGATTCCGCCTAAATCCGACTAAATCCTCAAAAAAGATAGTGAAAAACTTGTAAAATTTGGATTTTGAAAATGACTCTCGATGTAGTCACATCATTGAGAGTCGGGAGCAACATATACCAAGGCCCCAAGGGCCACCATGACACAAAAGTGTACAAGGGGAAGGGGAATAAACAAAGGAAAACAAGCAATAAAAGACGGAAAAGAAAGGATAGTTGCCGTACCATAGGTTAGCAACTCACTCTCTCCATCGTCTCATAGATCAATAAAGGCACTTTCTTGTCTTCATCATTGTTATTCCGCTTCATTCTCGATAAAACGCATGGTTGAGGTAGTAATGGTGTGAGGGGGGTAGGATTCGATGTGAAACTCGGTGGAAAGGGAAGAGAAATGAGGTGAGGGTATGTAAATGAAGTGTGATGGTCATATGACATGAGCAAGGATGGGTAGGGAAGTTGGGTGGGGGTATACAATGGTTGGGTGGGCTCAAATGTCAAAGAAGAGGCCAAAAGAGGAGAAAAGAGACCATCCCGGTCGGGATGGATGGTCCCGATCGGGAAGACATACTCGTCCCGGTCGGGAAGCCACCTTCCCGGTCGGGACGGCACTCCAGCAAGCTCCAATTTTTGCACCTCCATCCCGATCGGGACGGCTTCTTCCCGGTCGGGATGGCACATCCTTCCCAGTCGGGAAGCTCCCTTCCCGCCCGGGATGGGTCTTCTTGACCTCCAAAACCCCAAAAACTTCACCGAAGCTTCAAAAACCGACTTCCAAACTCAAGATCCATGCTCTATCATTATCTAATCTCCTCTAGGAATCACCTTTCCTTCACACCTATCACAATGAACTCAAATACAACATCAAATTCCCTCCCTCACAACGCTCATCAAAAATCCAAATGAACAAGAGTTCCACAAAGGCTAACAAACCTAGAAACCAAACTATACAAACATAAACACAAATACAAGCACAAAAGAAAAGAAAAAGAGATATTTACACTAATTACTCTCACCAACAACGCCTCCATAGCCATCAAGAGCTCGGAGTAGTAAGTCAAATGCCTTAGCAACATCTTCAATTAAGCTCTCATGGCCGAGCCTAGCCACTCCAAAAAGTTTCCAAGTCGGAGGGAAGAAGCGATCATCTTCATTATGCTCGGGGCTCTCGTGATCTTCCGGGTCTTCGGAACCAACATAGCTACGACTCTTATGACCATCCGGTAGGTATAGTGGTCTAGAGTCGTGCTCGGTGTCATGATGTGGGAGATCACACCCTAGAGGTGTCGCTTCTTCTACGGGGTCGAGAGTGGAACTCTTTTCCACCGCCCGACAAGGATCCTCTTCACCAACCGTCTCACAAGACAAAGGGCTAGACATCGAGTGCGGTAGAGCGGTAGAGGAGGAGAAAGCATCAAGTTTTCGTCATTGGAGGGTTTAGGATCCTCCAAATTCCCATACAAAGCAAGTTCCAAGGCATCTACTTCTTTTTCCCAAGTATTGCGCTCCTTTTCACTCACCTTGTCAAAATGGTCATGAGGGGTCATCTCTTCACTTGGGTTTGGATTGTCAACACCCGGTTCATCACGAAGAAAATCAAACAAATCCAACTTTATAGCCAACACATTGGCTCCCCAAGAGCTATCTTGATAATCATGTTCAACTCCCTCCTCATTGTCGACCCTTAAAGCTTCAACTTCCTCTACTCTACCCCTATCTTCACCGCCCAAGCAACACTCAACAATGGTCTCTTCGACCCTCTCTTCTTCATTTGTAGCTTCAAGGTTGGGTTGGCTTTCTTGTGGAGGCACCCGACCTTCTTGCCCAAATGAACCTTCCTCAACATGTTGTGGAGTTCGAGCGGCCAACATCGTGATATGAGCCATGAGTGCATTGATGCGAGCATCTTGCACCTCTATTTGGGCCTTGAACTCCTCCCTAACCCCTTGTATTTGAGTCAACAACAATTGTTGACCCTTTTGCGATAACAACATCATCTCATGTTGGCTCCCTTGTGTTTGGGCCAACATTTGACAAGTCTCAAGGATATTTGGTTGTGGGTTATGTGAGGGTGTTTGGTAGTTGTTAGGATGTGGGAACGATCCTTGACAACTTTCTTGGTAACCATAAGAAGAGGGTTCATAAGATTGTTGATGAGGTTGATATGGTTGGTAAAGTTGTGGGTTTTGGTAATTCGCCCCAAAGTTGTCCCGTGATGATTGATGGTAGCTTGGACAAGCCATGTCCATAACGTTGCTTTGGTACCTAGGATGAGCTAGAAGCACTTGAGCAAACGTTAGTATCCTAGTGCTTTTGAGGCACTAGGAAGAGAGAGTAACACAAGAAGAAAAACGGAGATACACAAGGAGAAGAGAACACAAAAATCAAGAACAAAGTCCCAAACTAAGCAAACAAAAGTCTAAACTACGCCGTCCCCGGCAACGGCGCCAATTTGATGGGTAGGATTTGTCGTGAATCCCAACCGTCAAACAAAACCGGCTAAACCTAGTGGGTAGCTAGAGTAAGTCGGGTCGAATCCACAGGGACGGGAGGTCGGACTAAGGTATGCTACGGTCTAGGACTATGTTCGAGACGAGCTAATCTAAGGAGGGGGAGACTAAGGCTAAGCTAGGTCTAAAGCAAGAGAACTATCAAAGGAAAAGGGCTAGGATTAGGTCGGGGTCAAAGGGGTAACGGAATGGTCGAGGAAGAACTAGAGGTGAAGGAGGTAGTAGGGTAATCTAGGTAATGCCCGAGCTCTCGCAACTTAGACTCACCTAGAGGTTCCACCTAAAACCCATCTCGGCGATACACAACACAAACGGGGTGCTAGCCCGCTATAGGCCTAGGTCGAATCCGGGCTCTCACGACTTAGACCGACCTAGGGGTCGTCCTCACCGGGCTCTCGCAACTTAATGAGGGGACCGAACTCACAAACAACTAATACCCACGAAAGAAAGGCAAGAAAACAAGCATTCGCACATACTTAGTCATTCAAGCAATTCAACAAACATGTGATGTGCACCATACAAGAGGAAACCCAAATCTTCCACCAAAATCTCCAACAATCCCTTAATCATCCATTTAACACCCCAATCACCCTACTAACCCTAGCAAGAACACTACTCTAACATATCTATACTAAAACTTACACTACCAAGAGAGATCAAAGCAAGAATCAAAACTAACATAATGAAACTAGCAATACAATGAACAATGAACAAAACAAGAACTAAAGATTGAAACTTGATTACTAAAACAAAGATAAAGAGAAGGGAAAGGAGATTATACCATACAAGAGAAGATGAAAAGAAGAAATCTTGCATAAATGGAAGAAAACCCAAATACATCAACCAAGGTTGTCAATCTTGGTTGGATTCTTCAAGAATTCCCAAATTACCAGAGCTAATCTAAGATTAACGGTAATCTAAAGACTAATCTACACAAATCTATGCTAATCTATCTAGGGTTTTGTCTCTAATGAAAGGCATATGCTTAACATAACAAGGGAAGAGTATATATAGGGTTACAAATGAAAGGGAGAAGAAAAGAAAACAAAGCGGAGTAGCAGTGGCCCGTCCCGGCCGAGACGGGTTGGTCCCGGTCGGGACGAGGTCGGTCCCGGTCGGGACGCCACCATCCCGATCGGGATGGGCCTAGGTCAGCTACTTCTCTTTTTGCTCCTTCGTCCCGAACGGGATGAGCTTATCCCGAACGGGATGAGCCTTGTAGGCCTCCATTATGATCTTTTTGGTCCCTCCTTGCTTCTCATGGGCTTCTCACCGATTCTCGGGACTCGGGATCGGGTCTCGGAGGCTCGGGATTGGGTCCCAAGGACTCGGGGTCGACTCCAAGGCATCGAGTGATCGTTCCTTAGCTTCGTTGGCTCCAAAAAGTGTATGTATTAAGTCGGAATCGCTCCAACTCTTCCAAATCGGTCTCGAGAACCTGAAACGAACTAAAGGAAGCATAAGAAGCCCATAAACCGCTCCCAAGGAGCGATTCCACAAGGAAATGGGACCAAAACACTACGAAATAGGCACTACAAATGACACTTATCATCAGGCTGCCAAGGTTTGACAATTAGCGGTTTATTGTCAAACATATGATATCCCGCCTGAAGAACCAAATCCTTTTCCTTCATTTCTTTAAATCGTACAAGGAAAACACCATTAGGAATAAAGGAGACTTTATCCACACCATGCTTCCCCCAAACTCTCTGAACAAAGGCTTTGATCACTTCCCATGGTGGGTTTGCACCTAAAATTTAGCAAAAAAACCGCTGTAGACCAATAATCTTCTTCATCTTTAGTATCGTCGTCCGAGAATTGCAACATGGGTTCCTCCAGATTCTTAGAACCCGAGTCATGGCCAGCAGTCTTCAACCCTTGTGTTGAGTTCTTCTTATTTCCTCTTTGCGTGATCCACAGGTCGTTCAAATTCTCGTCATCCGAGTTAAGACTGCTATCATTCTCATCATCAAGATTTAGTCCAGGAATATCATTTATTTCATGCATCATACGAGTTCGTATCATCTCATCAACATTAGGTTTTTTTGCTTTCCCTGAGTCCCTAGGGCCTGAAGTTTCCTTGTTAGCAGAACCATGGATCTTCTTCTGAGTTTTCTTCGCAGAATTTTGAGCCATGGAAACGCCTCAAATCGCTTCTCCTATCGCATTAGGGTTTATCGTCTAATGTAATTTCAATAAAAACTTGAATATAATAAAGATGGAGTCTTTACACTAATTAAAAAGAAAACTAATTAGATCTAAATAGGTGGATATTTTTGGATTGTCACCCTCCAAAAATCTCCCTACTAATTAATCTACTAATAAACTAATAATATTCTACTAATAATCTACTAATAATCTAAAAGCTTAGGTAGTGTTGTGGTGGTGTTATGGAATAGTGCCTCCTTCTCAAATGAGAAGTTACATATATATATAGAGGAGTGAAAAGAGGGTCTCAAAACCCTAATCTTCTAAGCCCAATAAGTGGCAGCCCAATACCCGTCAACAAAATTTCACACTATGAAACCCATCCGGTGACATTTCGCCCTTCGTTTTTGCATAACTCACCACCGGGCAAAACTTTGCCCCGCGGTTTTTCCAATTTCGCCCGGTCACTTCGTAGGGTGAAAAATCACCCGACACATCACCTCCACTCGTTCCATTTTGATTATAATCTCGGCCCAAGTTAAATCTCACCCGTCCATTCCAACTAAATTCCAAATCTCGATCCAAATTAGATCTCATCCCACACATCGACAACTTAACTCACCCTAACCATTTCAATTTAATAACTCCGAGTCTCCATTAAACATCGACTTATAGTTCCCGAACTCAGATCCGGGTCGAGCCGGGTCGACAGCGGAGTTGGTGTCATTGCCGGCGATACTCGCAGGAGAACGAAATCTGGGCAGAGGAAGTTGTTGTTCTTGCCGCGCGATTGTCGGAATCTGGACGAGGGAGGCCGGCTCGCGTCACCGCTGCTGCCGCGCGTGTGGTTGTCAGAAGCAGCGAGGAGGACGGAGAACGGAGGGAGGGCATGGGAGGCGTAGGTGTTTGTGGCGAAGGGTCGACGGGATCTAGGCATGCTCGCCGCTGCTGTGTTGTCGCGCGAGGTGGTGGAGTATGGCGCGGCGCTACTACTGTTGCGTCGTCGTTGTTGGCTCACCGGAGAGGGGTTGCTGATGGAGGACGACGAAGGTGAGGGTCGTAGGTGTGGTCGCGCGTGGCGGTCGAAGCTGGTGTTTGATGGTGGTGAAGGAGGTCGAAGGTGGTGGTGGCTGTCGGTGTTTCGTTGCCGGCGCTGCTGGTGGTCAGGCGAAGGGTGGTGTTTGAAGATGGTGGCTGTTTTGATGGAGGGAGATGGGAGTTGGGTTTAGTCAAGGTCATGTTGACCTTAACAAGGTATGGGTTGGTTTGAATTGATTGGGGTTATTGGGTTGGTTTGGCTGAATGGGTTGGTTAAGGTCAAGTTTGACCTTGACTTGGATGAGGGTTGATTTGAATTGGAATATGGGGTTTGTGTTGGTTTGGGCTTGGTTTGAGTTGGGTTATGGGTTGAATAGGTGGATTAGGAGGGTTATGGGAATGAAATGGGTGGATGGTTAAGTGTAAGGTGAATGGGTGATTATATGGTCAAAGGTCGGGTTTGACTTGGGGTTTGATTCGATCTCTTGACTTGCTCCTCTCGCTTCAATTCTCCTCTTTATTCACGAACACGTACCTAAAATACAAAACACACAAAAGCAGTACGAAATTCTATGAAAAAGACTATAAATACGAAAAAAAACAAATTAAAACTAGAAAATACGAAATATAGTCAAAAATGAGTTATATTGACGTTAAAGAACACAAAATCGAGTCAAATACGAGTGAAAATAGGGGATAAAACGGTTCAAATTTGCGTGTTATCAACAAGTCTACCTAATTCCAAAGAAACTAATATATATATATATATATATATATATATATATATATATATATATATATATATATATATATAGAAGTGGGATCAGGTGAGTCCACTTATATATGTTGAGTCCGTGAGTCCCCATCTTAGCCCTTGATTCAATATTAGATTAATGGACAAGATTTGATCTCATAATTAAGGAAATAACTATGATATCTATTAAAATATATTTTCTTTCTCTCTCTTCCTTAATTATCTCAGAACAAATTCTCTCTCCTATCAAATTTTTAATTGTCTATTTCTCTCAAACAACAAGTTTATTTAAAATTAAGTTTTTTTCATCTTCAGCAAAAAATCATCCGTTCCCTACTGCCATTGTACATATGTTACCATGTTACTGCCATAATCCATAAACTATGTTACTGTAACTCATACGTTGTGTTACTCTAATTCATGAACTGTGTTACTTTAAGTCATAAAATCTGTTACGTTGCATAGTCTCTTGCAAAAACTGTTACTCTAACTCATACAGTATGTGTTACTTTAATTCATGAACTGTGTTACTTTAACTCATAAAATCTGTTACGTTGCATAGTAGACTCTTGCAGAAATAGGAGTTCCAAGTAACAAAAAGAACAATGTTTGTTTTTATTAAGATACTCCAAAACAAAAAGTGGTACAAGATTCCAATTAAATCAACTCCATTACAATTTCAATGTTTCACACTTGTTACTCATAATGTCCTACTTATAATTCTGCTTCTTCATCCTTCTCGTTTTCTCCGTCTTCTTCTTTTTCCTCTTCTTCATCATCATCTCAGAAGCTTTGATTTAATCTCACCACCGCACAATGGAGGAAACTCTCACCCACATCCCTACATCATTCATGTGCTTTTGCATCTACTGAAAAACAATAACAGTGCCAATAAACGTGACGGAAAAAAACAATTAAAACTTGAAATATGGATTAAAGTAACAGATAAGAAGAATTAAAGTAACAGATGAAGTGCACTGAAGTAACATTGGATTAAATTAACAGAGGATGCTTATACACCAGATATAAAGTAACAGAGGTCAGACATTAAAGTAATAGATAGTGTGAATTAAAGTAACAGATAATGCTTATGAAAATAACACCAGGTATAGGTTAGTGCAAAAAATTCATATAATGATCAGAAATGAGAGTATGACGCAGTATCTTACTCTTTGATATTGTTTCCTATTTTGAAGTCATCACGTCCCATAATTATAGGATGCAATATCTTTTTTTTTTCTTTTTTTTATATGGCGTTATTCTTTGATATTGTTTCCTATTTTGGTGGCAATCACGTCCCATTATTATAGGAAACAATATCTTTTATTTTTTTTATTTTTTTTAATATGGTGGTTTCCTTTATCCTTACGACACTACAATGCACTACAATAACATATGAAAAGCACTAATGTAACGACTGGAGTGTATTAAAGTAACACGACATATAAAGTAACAGATGGTAGACATTAAAGTAACAGATGCTATACACTAAAGTAACGCAGTATATGAACTACAATAACTCAATATATTGTGTGTGCGCAAATTTCATATGATGAATATGCAATTCAACGTAGAAAATTAGAAAATAAACCAATATATTATTCCTATTTTGTTGGCAATCACGTCCCACTATTATAGGAAACAAGATCTTTTTTTATTATTATTTTAATATGGCGGTTTAATATATCTCCATGACTCTTTAATGCGTTACAATAACAGACATTATTAACCAAAGTAACATCTTCGATGAATTAAAGTAACAGACCATAAAAGTAATAGATGTTTGTCACTAAAGTAACAGACACTCCACACTAAAGTAACACAGTATGTGAACTAAAATAAACCATTATATTTTTGTGTGCGCAGATGAATATGCAGTTCAACGTAGAAAAGTAGAAACTAATAATCTAATATCATCTCAATGACTCCCATATACAATCCAGTATAAACTACAATGTATATACTCACCGTTTGTGTTTAAGTAAAAACCGGATTGATCGAACGTATAATGCAGCGCGATGAAGACGATTACTTATTGGATGTGGTCTTGATTGTGTGGTTTTGAAGGAAGAATGAATGATTGAATGAGCGAGAGAACGATGAAGAACGATGAAAAAAGTAATGGAAACTGAATTGATGAACGAGAGAACGCTGAAGAACGATGAAGCAGTATCTTCTTTTTTTTTAACGAGAGAACGATGATGAACGAGAGAGTGAATGATTGAATGAATGTGAATGATATGTTACTGAATGATATTCTCCTTCCTATTTTGTTGGAAGCAGTATCTTTTTTTTTAATAATATAGTGATTAATCTCGTCCCTTCATCCATCTCCCATCCATTGAGGACTTAGGGACTCAACACTTATATATGGACTCATTAGAACCTATATATATATATATATATATATATATATATATATATATATATATATATATATATATATATATATATATATATATATATATATATATATATATATTCAGTTAACTAGTTCGAGGACTAGTAATTAGAAAATCCATATTACCGAGTCTATCTAATGGGACAGGTCTACCTTCATGTTACTACCAAATGCATGTCCATCGCCAGCGTTGTCGTCACGCCTCTGACCCCGTGGCATGGAACTGCAGCCTTCGCGGACATAGCCATCCTCTCCCTCAGCATCTCTATCGTCCTCCTCTGCTCTTGCATCTCGCTCTAATGTCGCAGGTGACGTTCTTCCATTCTCTTCAAGTCCTCTTTCATTCCCATGTTCTCGGTCTGTCGCTGGGTGGCGGCGGTGGGTATGTTCTCGGTCTTTCATGCACGGTTTGAACAGTTCTTTAGCTGCACTTCCAATCCCGAACACACGTTTCTTCTTATTGAACCCCCCAGAGGCGTCATGGTATAAGCGAAACTCGTCCGCACGTGCTATCGCCTCCCCTCCTTGGGACTTCGCCTTTTCCCTCGCTCGTACAAATCTTTGCTGAAATGACATTTATATGTTAAATTATAAGTAGCTTAACACAAAATGATGAAGTTGAGATAATTTAATATGATTTGAATTCTATTATCGGAGAACTTACGTCCACCTCCTCTGCAACGAGATCAACCCAAAGACCTTTCTTATTCTTCTTTATCTTGTGAAGCAGCTGAATCAGGGTCGCATCCGGTCCCTTCGAAATAAAATGTCAGAACACAGTACAAACCAAAACTAATAATTTATTTTCAAAACACATACCATATTATTGAAAGCTTTTGTCGCGCTATTACATCCTAGGCAGTTGGTCCCTTTCGTGACTCCATCTTTGTTTCCGACACGACGGTTCGCTTTGTTCAATTCCATTTTCTTCAGGAAATTAGGATCCATCGCCCTACGTTGCAGTTCCTGGTACTTGTTCTTCGTGATCCAAGCAGGCCTATCCCGCGCCTTCATTGCTCTCTGGAAGATGTCGGAGAGGCGCTTCTTGATCCTTACCTCGTACGTGTTTCTTAGCTCATAGTCCGGATCGACCCTCACTCGTTTCTGGTTGCATAAGACAAACAAATTATTAAAATTAACAAATTACTTAAATAGTTCAAGTATTAGACCAAAAAATAACACTCATTGCGAAGTGGGAGTACATGGCGTCCCTCGTGTAACAACCCGGATTTTTAAAGACTAAATAATAATATCAATAGTATAAATAATAGGGTCAAAGGTGGCGGAAACACCCGACCAAATCTGAATCGTCACTATCTCGACATTCAAACTAATACATTATTCAAAAGTGTTCAAAATGAAAATCAAAAGAAACTTAAGTAAAGGTCTCTCTCCACAGGTCTTCCCCAACATCATCACATTCAACATCATCTCGAAGACCTGAAAGGGGGGTCCACAGTCAGTGGGGAGCAACTAGATGTTCTCCCAGTCATGGTTATAACAAGTTGAACATGAATAACAATAATAATGAGAGATAACATTATCAAACGACATGTGAAGATATCAATACACATGACCAACATGTTATTAGACACGGTCATATAATTTATTGCAATTCATAAATAATCATAACGATCGAGATAGATACTATGTATCCATCCACACAAGTCGGAGTAAGTAACAACAGACTTCATACAAAGATGTATAGGACATAGAATGAACACCGGTTAGAGTATGTAATTGATAAGTGTAGTTTGTAGTGCCTATTTTGCTTTGTTTTAGTCCCATTTCCTTGTGAAATCGCTCCTTGGGAGCGATTCATGGGCTTCTTATGCTTCCTTTAGTCCGTTTCAGGTTCCCGAGACCGACTTGGAAGAGTTAGAGCGATTCTGACTCAATACACACATTTTGGAGCCAACGAGATAAAGGAACGATGACTCGAGGCCTTGGAATCGACCCCGAGACCTTGGGACCCAATCCCGAGCCTCCGAGACCCGATCCCGAGTCCCAAGAATCGGTGGGAAGCCCGTGAGAGGCAAGGAAGGACCAAAGAGCGTTTAAGGAAGGCATACAAGACCAATCCCGTTCGGGATGGGATGCTACATTAAGAGGGCTGCTGTGAGCCCATCCCGTCCCGGTCGGGATGACATGGCCGTCCCGATCGGGATGATCCGTCCCGGTCGGGACCGTGATGCTGCTGCGCGACTCTTTTTTCTTTCTTCTCCTTCATTCTTGTACCCATATATATACTCCCTTCTTGTAATTTTAAGACATCTTATCATACCCTAGATTAGTTTAAGCCTCCATTATCATTCAAAACCCTAGATTATTGCTACTCTCATTAGTTTAATCCTCTCTTTAATCTTTAGATAATTATTGTAATTAGTCTTGGATTAAGGGATTCTTGAAGATTGTTCCAAGATTGACAACCTTGGGATTGTATTTGGGTTTCTCATTAATACAAGTTTTCATCTTTTGTTCATCCTATTGTTGGTATAGTCTTTTCATCCTTAGTCTTTGTTATTTTTTCAAGTATTCTTTCTTATTGTTATTGTTATTGCTATTGTTCTTGTTAATGATAATGGATGCTTGTTTTGTGACATTGATTTCTCTTATGATTGTTGGTTTTCTCTTAATAATGAGTGAGTAGTTTTCTTGTGGGGCTACTAGGGGGATTAGGGGTAGATTATGGATGATTAGGGTTGATTAAGGGGAAAAGGTTACATCTTTGTTGTTAGTCACATTGTAGGCACTCTATGTGTTTGTTGATATGCTTGTGTGAGTTGTAGTGGCCATGCTTCCCATACTTGTGTTCATCTTCTCATTGATTGCTTATGTTGTGGAAATGTTGAGAATAGTTTAGTTGCGAGAGCGCGGACTAGGGTCTAAGTTGCGAGAGCCCGGACCCACCTTGACATCTGTCTAAGTTGCGAGAGCCCGGACCGACTCTATCGATTAGGAGACACCTATACCCTTGATCACCCCGATTACCCTTCTACCTCTATGAACCCGACCTACCCCACTTCTTTCCATATTTGTGTAATCCTCCTAGTTAGCTATCGTCCTTTTAGTTTATTCATTAGTTCGATCATTAGTTTAGTTCATACTTCTCCTCCATCATAGTTTTCCATTTTTCGCTTCTTTGTGTTTGTTTGGTAATCTAGTTTCGTTGTAAGCCAACCTAGTCTAAACCTTGATATACCGTCCTCGTGGATACGATCCCGACTTGCCCTAGCTACCCACTAGGTTATTCGGTGTTATATTGATTGGCTAGGGACGTGACAAATCCCTCCCATCAATTTGGCGCCGTTGCCGGGGACGGTGCATTGTTTAGACTTAGTTTGCTTATTTCTAGACTTAGTTACCCTTCTTTGTGTTCTCCCATCTTCTTTTGTGAATATTCTCTAGATTTTTCTTCTTTCCTTAGTTTTATTTCTTCTTTTTCTCTTTGTCTCTAGTTGTGTTTGCTTATTGTCGTTACCTAGTGCCCATAAAGCACTAGGCGTTCTTACGTTTGTTCTAGTGTGTAGTGTATGCCTAGGAGGGGAGGCGACTTCTAGTGTGTAGTGTATGCCTGGGTTAGGATCTCTCAACCGAGTGCAAGCAATACTCATCAAGGGCAAGCCCAAGGAGCCGACTTGAACATTTCACCTCGAGAGACGGCCGGAGGGACCTTCATCAATCCCTTCGGTGATTCTTCTCCTAGTTCCCCCTCTTCATCTACATCAACACTCTCTACACCACCATCTTCTCCCTTACATCCAAGAATGCCTAAGTTTTCCTCTCACTCCACCTTCACGGAAGATGTCTTGCCGGGACCGAGTGCATTACCGGAAGCCTATACCGGAAATTTTGTGGCAAAGACTCAATTTATCCAACTTCTGGAGAGGAGCCCATTTAGTGGTTTGCACACCGAAGACCCGCACCAACACATGGAGACCTTCTCCGATTATTGTGACGCTATATCTCAAACCGGGGTTACTCAAGACCAAATTCGTTGGGTACTCTTCCCGTTTTCTCTTATTGGAAAGGCGAAGCAATGGATCAAGAGTCTCGATAGGGCAACCATGGGTATCGACACTTGGAAAAAGCTTGCCTTCGCATTCTACCAAAAGTTTTACCCTCCGGAAAAGACGAACTTGCTTAGGGCCTCCATCACCGGGTTTCAACAAAGGGATGAAGAGAGCCTATATGAAGCTTGGGAGCGGTTTAAGTCTTTGGTAAGATCGTGCCCTCATCAGGGACTCTCACAATGGTTCTTGGTGCAACAATTTTGGAATGGTCTTTATGAGGACTCGAGAGCCATTCTCAACATGGGCTCCAATGGTAGGTTTACCGAGGTCGATGACGACCAAACATGGGCGAGAATCGAAGAGATGGCGGTGCATAATTCGCAATACTCTAGGCCTAGGAAGGCATATCGAGGAGGCATACATGAGGTCGATGCTATCACCAAATTAAGCATTGACCTTGGAGCCCAATTGAAAACGCACATGGAGACTATTGACAAGAAGCTCTAAAGTCACCTCGACCTAGTCCAAGGCACTAGTTCCTCACACCATCAACCGATTCAAGAAGTGAATGCGTTGGGGTTCGCACCTCCTTTACCTTACTATGGGATGTGCGATACTTGTGGAATAGTTGGACATGATCCTATGTATTGCCGTGGAAGTATCGAGCAAGTGAACGCCTTTCAAGCGTTCAAGCAAGGTACCTCTTACTCTAATCAATTCCAAGCTTCCCAACAAGTCCCCCAACAACAAGCCTTTCAACATCAACAACAACATCGTCCCTATGTTCCACCTCCCTTAAGGGACAACAACCAACGTTACCAAGGTTACATGGGTAATCCAAGACCCTTCAACAACTTCAAGCAAAATAACCAAGGTACCTTTCACAACAACAATCAAGGGTTCCAACAAGGGAACTTCAATCAAGGCGGTTTCAAAGGAAACCAAGGCTTCCAACAACAACAAAACCACAATCAAGGCCTTAGTCAAGGCAATTCTCATGGGTTCCAAGGGAACCGTCAACAAGCAACTCAAAATCAACAACAACAAAGCAAGCCTAGGAGCCGGTCTCCTACTCATGATTATGGCATTCCTCTCGCCATCACCGACACTCCACATAATCCATCATCCCCACCTCGAGATTTTGACATTCAAAAGACTTTGATGGAAATTCAAAGGAGTAATCAAGACATGCAAAAGAATACTCAAGATGTGCAAAAATGTCAAATGGATATGTCGAAAACCCAACAAGAGCTCTTTGCTTATGTTCAAGGGGAAAATGCGGTAAGAGATGCTCGTATGAAGATGCTTGAAACTCAAGTATCTCAACTTGCTTCGGGGAGCTCCTCAAGACAAAAGGGGCAACTACCTTCTCAAGGTGAAACACCGATATTTCACCATGTAAATGCTATCACCACAAGGAGAGGTACATCCTACAACTCCCCTCCATATCCTAATGAGCAAGAGCCGATGCAAGAACCGACAATGGAAATGACATCTCCAAATCAAGAAGAACCAAGCTTGGACAATCCAATTGAGGAGCAAGTCTTATGGGAGGCCGAGAAACCCCAAGAAGACGACCCTCCCCCTCTTCAAGAGAACGACAAGGGAAAAAGGAAAGTGTCCTTTGAAGAGTCCACCGCAATTGATCAAAACAAGTACCAAATAAAGTTGCCTTATCCATCAAGGCAAATGAAGACTAAGGTGGACACTCATTACAACAAGTTCCTTAGTATTGTGAAGAAATTGGATGTTAGTGTCCCGTTCACCGAATTACTCACCCAAATCCCGGCTTATGGAAGATTTATGAGAGAAATCTTACCTAGGAAGAGATCCGTCGACAAGGAAGAGACCGTAGCGTTCACGAGGGTGGTGAGCGAGCTTATCCAAGGTTCCACGCTTCCGAAGTTGAAGGATTCGGGTAGTTTTTCGATCCCTTGCACCATAGGTAACTTCTTGATCAACAATGCGCTATGTGACTTGGGCGCGAGTGTGAGCATCATTCTCTATTCTATTTGTTGCCGACTCGGAATGAAAGAGTTGAAATGTACGTCCCTCACCCTCCTAATGGCCGATAAGTCATTCAATCGACCATTAGGAATGTTAGAAGACGTACCTGTACGAGTGGGGAAATACTTCATTCCGGTCGACTTCATTGTGCTTGACATGCCGGAGGATGCCAACACTCCCATTATTCTTGGGCGCCTATTTCTACACACCGCGGGTGCCATGATCGATGTGAAGAACGGTAGGATCACATTTGAGTTAGGCGAGGAAAAGATAGTGTTCGACCTCCAACGCAACACTACGCCTACTAAGAATGAATCATGCAATATGATCCAAGCCAAGAAAGACATCGATCTAGGGGGGGAACCGGAACAAAGCTTGAAGAAGTATTCTTATGTACTTGATGATTATGACTCCGAGAGTGAGGAGGATGAGTGCCTATGTCATGGGCTTGATGACAAGTTGAAGTGCAATGACAAGGAAGAAGTTGAGCCTCCCTTGGGGCCGCATGAGGACCGGTGGACGTTTGGGTATATCCCCAAAGACCAAAAGTACATGTTCAAGTCGTTGAACTTGGAAGAGCGGGATGCCCCGGGAACGTCAAGGCAAGGCCATGAGGAGCCTTGGGATGTGGTCGGTTACATTACGAGCTTGATTGAAGACTTCTCTAGGGCCTTCGACTTGTTCTTACGTGCCCTTGATGGAGATGGAACTAATTTTGGTTGTTGAAAAAGATTGAAGAAAGCACCACCTTGGTTTGACGGAGTTCCACAAGAACCGTCCCATTGTATGTATCTTTTTCTTGTAGTTAGTTGGATTTTTGTGAATTCTTGTCATTTGGATTGATTGATGAGCGTCGTGAGGGAGAGAGTTTGATGTGTGCTTGAGTATTGTTTGATAGGTGATGTGAGAACGCTCCTAGAGAGGATTGGCTATGATATACCTTGGGTTGTGAGCTAGAGGATTGGGTTTTTGAGACTTGGAACAAGTTTTTGGGATCGTGGAGGTCGAAGAAGACCCATCCCGACCGGGATGAGGCGTCCCGACCGGGAAGGGTAAGGCATCCCGACCGGGAAGGGTGCCATCCCGATCGGGATGGGTGCGCCGCATTTTGAGCTTACTGTGAGTCCGTCCCGACCGGGATGAAGGCGTCCCGACCGGGACGGGTGAGGTAACCCGATCGGAATCAACCTTCCCGACCGGGATAGTCCTCTGCTCCCCCTTTTGTGATTCTGCTTCGCAAATCGAGTCCACCCAACCATTTTATGCCCCCTCCCAACCTCCCTAGCTATCCTAGCTTTACCATATGCCCCATGTACTTCATTGTCATACCTTCACCTCATTTCCTCTTCACGTTACACCTTGATTCGCATCAAATTCCACCACCCTCACACCTTTACCACCTCTACCATGCGATGTTATCGAATATGAAGCGGAAAAGAAATGATGAAGACAAGCAAGCGCCTTTATCGATCTATGAGACGATGGAGAGAGTGAGTTGCTAACCTATGGTACGGCAACTATCCTTTCTTTTCCGTTTTTGTTGTTGCTTGTTTTCCTTTGTTTATTCCCTTCCCCTTGTACACTTTCGTGTCTTGATGTCATGGTGGCCTTCGAGGCCATAGTTTGGTTGCTCCCAGCTCCCGACGACGTGATTACGTCGAAAGTCAGTCGATTAGTCCATTTTACAAGATTTTCACCCCTTTTTAGGAGTTAGTCGGATTTGGACGGAATCCGGGCTAGGTGACTTGATTACACCTAGCCCTCCCCTCCCATTTTTTTTTATTTCTTTCTTTTTATTTTTCTTCCCCTTCCATATCTTTTTCTCGTCTTGGCCATGGTGACTTGACTACACCCCGGCCGGACACCTTCTACCTTTTTCTCCACTTTGTTTTCAATTTTAGCTTTATCTTCGTAGTTTATTTCTTTTCTTTTGTCTCTCCGCACACTACGATTGAGCATATGAGGACGTTGCTCGATTTAAGTGTGGGTGAGCGATATTCTATCGTAGTTAGTTTTATTTTCATAATTTTTCAAAAAACCTTTAAAAATCCTAAAAATTTGAAAAATTCTCACAAAAATCAAAAAAGATCTTCTCTTTTGTGTTTTCATTTTGTGTCTTTGTGTCGTATATTTGTTTTGTGTGCGTGTTTTGCCTCCCTTTGTCTTTATAGGTTGCTCTAATCGCCAATGAATTTGGAAAGCTCTAAAGACTTCCGGTAACATCTTATCCCTTTTTCTCCTTTATTCCTTGTGATGTTTGGAGAAGGTTGTGTTGAGGTGTGCTCGGGTGGAGCTTGTGCATTCTTGTGGTGGACGTTTGATGACTTGTATAGATTATCGGGGTGGTGCTTGTTATTTGTTTGTTTTTGTTTTGTTTTATTTTGTTGCCTTTTTGTTTCTTTTCCTTTCGTTCGTTTTCGTTGAGTCTTTGTTTTGTGTTTGTATTTGTGTCATGTGTTTAAACCATTTTCGAAAACCCGGTTTAGAGGCTAGTGTGTGACTGCTTACTTTCCCTTTCTAGTGGTATAAATCAAGTCTTGGGTTTTAGTCTAGTAGAATGACCTTAAATCAATGAATTCGTTGGTCCTTTACCTTGAGTCCACCTAGCTTACTAGGAATTTAATACGGGATTTGCACTTTTGACCATTATGACCACCCACGGTGTGAAAAGGCCTTGGTTACCGAGTCTCGTCCCCTAGGTGACCGTGTTTAGGATTGTTTGATTAGTCCAAGTTCTCCGCTTTTTGTGGGTTTGAAGGGAAGGCGCCGTCCCGACTCGCCCATTACCCTACCTCCCACACATACCCGCACAAATAAAATGCAAATTGTTGATTCTCTCCTTCTTGTTATACATTGAAAATGCCAACAAAGCCAAATCTTGCCAAAAAGGGCAAAGAAAAGAAAAAAAAGAAAGAAAAATGAAAGAAAGAAAAGAAATGAAGAAAAAGAAAAGGCACAAAAGCCAAAAAGAAAATAGAAAAGAAGAAAAAGAAATGGCATGGCAACAAACAAAGCAAAAACGTCGAAAAGAAAGAAAATGCCAAAAGAAAACCCGTCTCACAAAAAGAAATCCTCACAAAAATAAGCCTTTTTCCGACTTTTGCCGTGAAGAGCCTACCAAAGGACCGAGTCCCGAGGAAGGATGATAGCGGCATTAGTCGGTCTTCCCTCATTTTGCATGTTTTCCACCTTTTTTACT
The DNA here is from genome assembly GCA_958450325.1 of Agrostemma githago. Classification (NCBI taxonomy): domain Eukaryota; kingdom Viridiplantae; phylum Streptophyta; class Magnoliopsida; order Caryophyllales; family Caryophyllaceae; genus Agrostemma; species Agrostemma githago. Next base: position 27,465,699 of record OY288260.1, read on the forward strand.
TGGACTAGTTAGGCGGTTTTGGACACGGAACGACCCTTTTGGCTCACGCTAAAGGGGGCGGGGTCTCACTTACCTATAGTGTCGACTAACACCGTGGTTCCTCACTTTTCCACTTCGCTGATCGTCCCGTAGTACGTTTTTAGAAAGTTAGGAGGACCTAGGTAAGTTACCAACGTTTTTATTGCTTTATCGTCATACTATTAGGGTTTAGTTCACCTTGGTTTGCATTGCTAGCATGGGAACATTGTCACTTACCTCGAGTCCTAAACCGGTGTTTCATTCACCGCTTTTAGAGGGAAGCGGTGTTTATTTTGTTTTGGGTGCAACCGTCTATGTGTTTGTTTGTGTGTTTGTTTGTTTATGTGTTTTGTGTCCGGTTGCATCCACAGTTTTGTCGTAAGACCCGACTTGCCTTGCGGAGTGCACTTTTCCTCTAAGTGCACTCGCGTGAGTTGAAGGGGCGTAGGGTGCGCTAATACCCATTCGGCTAGTTTAGTAGTTAGTGTGTGCTTACTCGAGGGCGAGTAAGGGTTAAGTGTGGGGGAGTTGATAAGTGTAGTTTGTAGTGCCTATTTTGCTTTGTTTTAGTCCCATTTCCTTGTGAAATCGCTCCTTGGGAGCGATTCATGGGCTTCTTATGCTTCCTTTAGTCCGTTTCAGGTTCCCGAGACCGACTTGGAAGAGTTGGAGCGATTCCGACTCAATACATACACATTTTGGAGCCAACGAGATAAAGGAATGATGACTCGAGGCCTTGGAATCGACCCCGAGACCTTGGGACCCAATCCCGAGCCTCCGAGACCCGATCCCGAGTCCCGAGAATCGGTGGGAAGCCCGTGAGAGGCAAGGAAGGACCAAAGAGCGTTTAAGGAAGGCATACAAGACCCATCCCGTTCGGGATGGGGTGCTACATTAAGAGGGCTGCTGTGAGCCCATCCCGGTCGGGACCATCCCGTCCCGGTCGGGATGACAGGGCCGTCCCGATCGGGATGATCCGTCCCGGTCGGGACCGTGATGCTGCTGCGCGACTCTTTTTTCTTTCTTCTCCTTCATTCTTGTACCCATATATATACTCCCTTCTTGTAATTTTAAGACATCTTATTATACCCTAGATTAGTTTAAGCCTTCATTATCATTCAAAACCCAAGATTATTGCTACTCTCATTAGTTTAATCCTCTCTTTAATCTTTAGATAATTATTGTAATTAGTCTTGGATTAAGGGATTCTTGAAGATTGTTCCAAGATTGACAACCTTGGGATTGTATTTGGGTTTCTCATTAATATAAGTTTTCATCTTTTGTTCATCCTATTGTTGGAATAATCTTTTCATCCTTAGTCTTTGTTATTTATTCAAGTATTCTTTCTTATTGTTATTGTTATTGCTATTGTTCTTGTAAATGATAATGGATGCTTGTTTTGTGACATTGATTTCTCTTATGATTGTTGGTTTTCTCTTAATAATGAGTGAGTAGTTTTCTTGTGGGGCTAGTAGGGGGATTAGGGGTAGATTATGGATGATTAGGGTTGATTAAGGGGAAAAGGTTACATCTTTGTTGTTAGTCACATTGTAGGCACTCTATGTGTTTGTTGATATGCTTGTGTGAGTTGTAGTGGCCATGCTTCCCATACTTGTGTTCATCTTCTCATTGATTGCTTATGTTGTGGAAATGTTGAGAATAGTTTAGTTGCGAGAGCGCGGACTAGGGTCTAAGTTGCGAGAGCCCGGACCCACCTTGACATCGGTCTAAGTTGCGAGAGCCCGGACCGACTCTAGCGATTAGGAGACACCTATACCCTTGATTACCCCGATTACCCTTGTACCTCTATGAACCCGACCTACCCCACTTCTTTCCATATTTGTGTAATCCTCCTAGTTAGCTATCGTCCTTTTAGTTTATTCATTAGTTCGATCATTAGTTTAGTTCATACTTCTCCTCCATCATAGTTTTCCATTTTTCGCTTCTTTGTGTTTGTTTGGTAATCTAGTTTCGTTGTAAGCCAACCTAGTCTAAACCTTGATATACCGTCCTCGTGGATACGATCCCGACTTGCCCTAGCTACCCACTAGGTTAGTCGGTGTTATATTGATTGGCTAGGGACGTGACAAATCCCTCCCATCAGTAACTGATACTCTAACTAGTCAGAGCGTGTAACTGACCCTCTGACACGGAGCGTGTAACTGACCCTCCGTTTTGTGAAGTATGTAACTGATACTCCACGGTACTATGTATAGCGTGTAACTGACGATTATATGTCTAAGACCTGGCCAGAGCTCTCGACGCAGTAACTGTACGTCGAACGACACACGGGAATCCAGAACGTGTAACTGACGAATCTGGACCCACCGAACATAGACCAATTAAACTTCTTGCGAGAAGTATTGGTTCATTCCGATAGTATGTAACTGATACTACCGTCATCTATATCACTAACTATCATGTACGTTGCACAGTGTAACTGACTACCAACTGCGTGAGCAACCTCACGACTTTTACATAGTACAGTGTAACTGACTGCACGATGTAGTAATCCGACCTAGTATAGTGTCACTGACTATACCAGGGAAAATTAGGCCCTAGATAGTGTAACAGACTATACCAAGTATTAATCATTCGTGATAAACATCACGACTCAAACGTAGAACAATGTAACTAATTGTTCTAAAGGAACGAGTATAGAAGTAATCAAACAACGATAACATAATGAAGTTATAAAACAACTGACTATAACCTTCAAATAATAATAAGGTTAAGGTCTAACGGACTATAACCCTGAACATCTAACGTGTATTAGTATTCAAGGTCAAGGTAAGGCTACATTAACCTTGTCTACTAAACTGAAGTTATGTATATAACGTCAACCCGAAGGTGGTGTCATAGTATAACTACTATAACGTCAACTTCAAGTTAAGATTACATTAACCTCGACTATAACCTTGTGAGGTTACCTTAGCCTCAGTGAGATTATAGCTTTGTAACGGTGTTACGAAATCCTCAAGTGAAGGGTATCGTAACTTCTCATTGAAGTTACTTGACTTCAAGTAAGGTTACATTAACCTTGTTATAACCTCGTGAGGTTACGCTAACCTCTGTGAGATTATAACTCGCAATAAGGTTACATAAACCTCGAGTGAAGTTGTATAGTAACTTTCCGATAAAGTTACGTAAACCTCAACTAAGGTTATATTAACCTTGATCATAACCTCGTGGAGTCACTTATTGATCCCCATCGAGACTATGACCCCGCATTGAAGTTACCTTAACCTTAAGTGAAGTTGTATAGTAACTTTCCAATAAAGTTACATGATCTTCAATCAAGGTTAGATTAACCTCAACCCTAACCTCCACCTCAGGCGATGATAGGACGAGTCATCTAATACTTAGGGTTGGAACCCTAAAGCCGTCGATGAAACAACCCTAGCATCTCCAAACGAAGAGGCCAAGCGGCTCACGTACGAATTTTAGATGTCACAATGGATTAGATCTAACAATTCTAATATAAGAGAAAATGACAATTATAGATCTAACGATAATAATAAATCGTTCAATTAACATACTAATTAATTAGACTCTTTAAATCATGAATAAAGATACTACACAAATCAATTAACTCATGTTACAAATCATTAAAATCACACAACACATTCAAAATGCATAAACACGAAAAGAATCACATCTAGTTACCAATTTGCGATTTAATCAACGATCTTTTCTTCAACGATATAAACGTCTTCCCCTGTGCACATCTCCTTGTGAAACAATGCAAAGGATTGCGCTAGGATCAATTAGGATTTGAAAGGGATGAAGATCAACTCTTTAATGAAGAGGAGGAGGCACGAAAGTATGGAGAAAGAGGAGGTATGTGGCGTGGCTAGGAGTAAAAGAAGAGAGGAGAGGGTGAAAACCTAAAATTAGGGTTTGCAAAATGAGAAGAAGAGGTGAAACTCTCACCCTAATCACCTATATATAGGCAAGATCATGGGCAAGCCCTACTTTGGCCCAAATCCCAATGCTCCATCATCAATCCAGACATGGGAAGCAAGGATGGGTTAGCCTTGGCCCACATTCCAAGCTAAACCGACAAAAGGTTACAAGAATACGGTTTTTGGACAATTAAACCGGAAAAGGGAATATCCGAACAGAAAAATTATAGGAATTGAATTAAATAAATAATTTCGGATATTAGAATATATGAAATGGAATAAATAATTATATCCGAAAATTCGGGGTGTTACACCTCACCTGTTGGGGTGCCTCAGTCCAGCTTCTATAAATGTCAGGGGCGTTCATTTAAGTGTCGGTAATGAACTCGCATAGGTATCTGACAATGTCTTCATCTTCCCACCTACAACGACAATTTAACAAGTTATATTCCATCATAACTGAAATAATTATCATATGTTAGGAAAACATTAATACACTACAGGAATTCTTACCAAACACCGTCAGCGTTCCGCGAAAGTTACTTCTTATCGGCGTCCAGTAAGTCGTCGTTGTTTCGAGCACCTTCCATCACGTTTCCGTTACGAGAACCATAGTTGCAAAACGTGAAAACACATTAACAATTTACAGTAATGAAAGAACATACGAACTAAAAATATAATACATAAACCAATCTATAATAAGTACAACTGTTTGCTTAAAATGTTTTTAGTTACAATGAAAACAAAGTTAAAGTATTAAATTGCTAGTAGAAACTACTCATCGTCACTATCATTCTCGTCATCCGTGTTCACTTCATTGAAAACGTCTTCTTCGTTCACTGTCTATCCCTTCCTCATCGTCTTCTTGAACAATAACTTCTTCCTCATCCTCACCCTCACCCTCGGGTACGATCCAATCGTGAAATTCATCTTCCTCTTCCTTGCCCTCATCCTCTTCACCAACGTTCCCTACTTGTTCCTCCACATCATCAGATCAGTGTCTGAAATTATAGTAGATGAAAGTGGTTGTACATTAGAAACCACTTCCTCTTGGTATACGATATCGTCGATGATTGGATTGTCAATTTGCGATCTTGCCTTGATCTTAAACACCGCCGACCATTGTGTATCCTTTTTTCCCTTTGGATAAGGGGCAAAACAAATTTGATCCACTTGGTAAGCCAACACAAAAGGACTGTGCCCTCGCAGTTTTCTTGAGATATTAGCATCTACAAGATTGTATAACTTATGAACATTAACTCCATGTGCGGAGTTATAAATCCAATCACATTTGAATAATACGGGTTTACAAGTCCTGTCACTATTGAAATAGTGGAGCTCAATCACCTCTTCTAGTGTTCCGTAATATTTTGATCCATCCGCGGAACTCACACAGACGCCGTTACTGATTGTAGATTTTGGGACATCGACACCTTGTTTGAAAGCACGAAACTTCTACCCATTTACTGAATACCGCTTCCAAGTCTTCACCCGTGAAGAAGGGTCAGTCGCTAGAGTTTTGATGAGGGGGGTCGATCAACGCTTCAGGCTTTCATGAAGATATAATACGTCATATATTCTTTTTTTAATAAATAGTTTCTATTAACTTAAATTAAGAAATACCATTTCCACATACTTGATCCTGTAGTCAAGTGGAGAACAACGACTCATATTTGGTCCAAACGGAGTCACATGATCTGACCTCTGCGTGTTTGGTCATGATGTACGCCTCGAATTTCCTAAATTTCTGGAGAGGAAGATGAAAAATTAAGTTTATTTATCGTGGTGTTATATTATCAAAACAATAAACAACTATTGCACTACATGTGTCACTTACTCCTCGTACGGCCTTATGATTGCACCACAGTTTCTTATGACGTAAGTGTGCGCTTAATTGAACTCAGCCGCTGTGAGCCATCTTTCCTTACATTTGCCCGTGTTGCTGCCCACATCCTTTTGAAATGGTTCTACAGTGTTTTCAGATTCGTCATTCGCATTGACACCGACAGCAACATCCTTCACTTTTGTGTCAACATGATCTTCAAAGTAAAAGGAACATAAATTCGACGTCTCTTCCAACAGATAAGCGATATTGAGCCTTCCACCCGAGCTTTATTTCCAATTTTTTTTATGATGATTAAGGAACCTGCATGACAAAAGTACAAGTACATTTACCAAAATTTTATTGAGATGGTACAAAAATGGACACAGTTGCTAACGCAATCATACCTTTCAAATGGGTATATCCATCGGTATTGAACAAGACCCCCAACCTTGGCTTCAAATGGAAGGTAACTGGTAAATGTTCCATCGAGTTGAAGAAAGACGGAGGAAATATTTTCTCCAACTTACAAATGATCTCGGCAATATTATTCTCCAACCAATTCATAGAGTCCACAGAAATGGTATATGAACACAATTCGCGGAAAAATTGACTAATCTCAGTTATGACATTCCATGTGTTTATAGGGACCAATTGCTTCAGTGCTACGGGCAACAACCTCTCCATGAACACATGACAGTCATGACTCTTAATGTCATGCAATATCAATTTCGAATGGTCTACACACCCAGACAAATCAGATGCGTAACCGTCCTGGAACTTCAACCCAGATACCCAATCACATAACGCCTTCTTCTCACTTCTATCCAGTACGAATGACATTGACTTCGGTCGACTAAAACACAGTTCCTTAAAGTCGGCTTTGCCTTTCGGTCCGAATGACGTCTTATTGGGTACATCTATAATGGTGTTCATCAGTTACTCAAAGAAGTTTTTTTCAATGTGCATGACATCTAGGTTGTGCGTAATCAACAGAGTCTTCCAATATGGAAGTTCCCAGAATATGCTTTGTTTCCACCATCCTTCTTTTTGATCTTTCAACTTCTTCATCTCGTCAAAAGAAGCATGAACAATGGTCGGATAATGTTTTACCTCCTCCCATATTTCATCGCCCAACAACCTGTTAGAGGCGACTGAACTTTCATTGACTCTCTTCTTCAGAAACCTTTGTCGTTCTTTCTATACGGATAATCGGCTGGCAGAAATTATCTGTGCGAGTCAAACCAACACACCTTACAACTTCTTATTGGCAACCAAAACGACTTTCTGTCCTCCCTTGACAGTACGGGCAAGCACAGTAACCCGTTGTACTCCAACCAGAAAGCATCCCGTAAGCAGGGAAGTCATTGATGGTCCACATTAATGCTGCCCTCATATTGAAACCCTTCTTCGTGGACAAGTCGTACGTGTAAACCCCTGTCTCCCACAAACATTTTAATTCCTCAATCAAAGGTTGGAGATACACGTCCATATTTGACTTTGGGTTCCTAGGTCCAGGAACGATGAGAGACAAGATCATGAATTGTCTCTTCAAACACAACCATGGAGGGAGGTTGTAGGGTGTCACCATGACTGACCAGCACGAGTACGATTTACGGAATTGACCGTAAAGGTAAAACCCATCAGTACATAAACCTAAGCGAACATTGCGCGGCTCTTTGGAAAACTCGGGATGTTTAAGGTCGAACATTTTCCAAGCTTCACCGTCACTAATATGTACCATGGTACCATTTACTCTTAGTCGTGAGTTTTTGTGATGCCAACGCATTTGCTCGGCTATGTTCTTTATCGCATACCTGCGTTGTAATCTAGGACCTAACGGGAAATAAGTCAATACCTTACTCGGTACTCTATTTCGCCTCGTATTGTTTGTGTCAGTCTTAAATCTATCCGTACCACACTTTGTACACTTCTCGTGATCGGAATCTGCCTCCAAAACAACAAGCACCCATTGAGGCACGAATCGATCTTCTTATGAGGGAGTTGAAGACCCTTCAACACTTTCTTCACCTCGTAAAATTTCGGGACATGACA
>OY288260.1:27480998-27488498 GCA_958450325.1 Agrostemma githago
GAGACTCTTTCGAGCCTTTCGCCAACGAACGATTAACCGGGTTAGGATCTATCAACCAAGTGCAAGCAATACTCATCAAGAGCAAGCCCAAGGAGCCGACTTTAGCGAGTCATCTCGAGAGACAGCCGGAGGGACCTTCATCAATCCCTTCGGTAATTCTTCTTCTCCTAGTTCCCCCTCTTCATCTACATCTATATCGTCTACACCACCATCTTCTCCCTTATATCCAATCATGCCTAAGTTCTCTTCTCACTCAACCTTCACGGAAGACGTTTTGCCGGGTCCATCCCACTTTACCGGAGGCATATACCGGGAATTTTGTGGCGAAAACGCAATTTATCCAATTGGTCGAGAGAAGTCAATTTAGTGGGTTACCAACCGAAGATCCTCATCAACACATGGAAATCTTTTCGGATTATTGTGACGCTATTTCGCAAACGGGAATAACTCAAGACCAAATCCGGTGGGTATTATTTCCTTTCTCTCTTATTGGTAAAGCGAAGCAATGGTTCAAGGGGTTGGACAAAGCAAGACTTGCCATTGACACTTGGAAGAAGCTAGCCTTAGCCTTCTACCAACAATTCTATCCCCCGGAGAAGACAAATCTATTGAGAGCTTCTATCACGGGTTTCCAACAACGTGATGATGAAAGCCTCTATGAATCGTGGGAAAGATTCAAAGCCTTGATCCGTTCTTGTCCACACCATGGTTTATCACAATGGTTCCTCGTACAATAATTTTGGAACGGTCTTTATGAGGACTCAAGAGCTATTCTTAACATGGGCTCCAACGGTAGGTTTACCGAGGTCGATGACGACCAAACTTGGGCGAGAATCGAAGAGATGGCGGTGCATAATTCGCAATACTGTAGGCCTAGGAAGGCAAATCGGGGAGGTAGGCATGAGATTGATGCCATTACACAATTGAGCATCGATCTTGGGGCTCAATTGAAAACACACATGGAAACTATTGATAAAAAGCTCCAAAGCCACCTCAACCAAGTCCAAGGCACTAGTTCCTCCCACCATCAACCGATTCAAGAAGTGAATGCTTTGGGATTTGCACCTCCTTTGCCTTATTTTGGGATGTGTGATACTTGTGGAATCGTTGGTCATGATCCTATGAATTGTAGATGAAGTATTGAGCAAGTGAACGCCTTTCAAGCGTTCAAGCAAGGTGCCTCTTACTCTAATCAATACCAAGCTTCCAATCAAGTCCCTCAACAACAAGCACTTCAACATCAACAACAACATCGTCCCTATGTTCCACCTCCCTTAAGGGACAACAACCAAGGTTACCAAGGTTATGCGGGTAATCCAAGACCCTTCAACAACTTCAAGCAAAACAACCAAGGTACCTTTCACAACAACAATCAAGGGTTCCAACAAGCGAACTTCAATCAAGGCGGTTTCCAAGGAAACCAAAACTTTCAAAGACAACAAAACCACAACCAAGGCCTTAATCAAGGCAATTCTCATGGGTTCCAAGGGAACCGTCAACAACAAGCTACACAAGGTAATCAACAACAAAGCAAGCCTAGGAGCCGGTCTCCTACTCATGATTATGGCATTCCTCTCGCCATCACCGATACTCCACATAATCCATCATCCCCACCTCGGGATTTTGACATTCAAAAGACTTTGATGGAAATACAAAGGAGCAATCAAGATATGCACCAAAGTCAAATGGACATGTCAAGAAACCATCATGAGCTTTTCACTTATATTCAAGTGGAAAAAGCGACGAGAGATGCCCGTATGAAGAAACTTGAGACTCAAGTATCTCAACTCGCTTCGGGAGCTCCTCAAGGCAAAAGGGGCAACTACCTTCTCAAGGTGTAACTCCAAATTTTGAGCATGTGAATGCTATCACCACAAGGAGAGGTACATCCTATGACCCCCCTCCATATCCTAATGAGCAAGAGCCAATGCAAGAACCGACAATGGAAATGGCATCTCAAACTCAAGGAGAACCAAGCTTCGACAATCCAATGGAGGAACAAGTTTTATGGGAAGTTGAAAAACCCCAAGAAGACAACCCTCCCCCACTACAAGAGAAAGACAAGGGAAAAAGGAAAGTGTCCTTTGAAGAGTCCACCCCTAGTGAGCAAAACAAGTACCAAATCAAGTTTCCTTTCCCATCGAGGCAAATGAAGACTAAGGTGGACACTCAATACGACAAGTTCCTTAGTATTGTGAAGAAATTGGATGTTAGTGTCCCGTTCACCGAGTTACTTACCCAAATCCCGGCATATGGAAGATTTATGAGAGAAATCTTAGCTAGGAAGAGATCCGTCGACAAGGAAGATACCGTAGCGTTCACGAGGGTGGTGAGCGAGCTTATCCAAGGTTCCACGCTTCCGAAGTTGAAGGATCCGGGTAGCTTTTCGATCCCTTGCACCATAGGCAACTTCTTCATCAAGAATACGTTATGTGACTTGGGCGCGAGCGTGAGCATCATTCTCTATTCTATTTGTTGCCGACTCAGAATGAAGGAGTTGAAATGTACGTCCCTCACCCTCCAAATGGCCGATAAATCATTCAATCGACCATTAGGAATGTTAGAGGACGTACCGGTACGAGTCGGAAAATTCTTCATTCCGGTCGACTTCATTGTGCTTGACATGCCGGAGGATGCCAACACTCCCATTATCCTTGGACGCTCATTTCTACACACCGCGGGTGCCATGATCGATGTGAAGAACGATAGGATCACATTTGAGTTAGGCGAGGAAAAGATAGTGTTCGACCTCCAAGGTAACACTTCGCCTACTAAGGATGAATCATGCAATATGATCCAAGCCAAGAAAGACATCGATCTAGGGGGTGAACCGGGACAAAGCTTGAAGAAGTACTCTTATGTACTTGATGATGATGACTCCGAGAGTGAGGAGGATGAGTGCCCATATAATGGGTTGGATGACAAGTGCAATGACGAGGGGAAAGATGAGCCGCCCTTGGGGCCACATAAGGACCGGTGGACGTTCGGGTATATCCCGAAAGACCAAAAGTACAAGTTCAAGCCATTGAACTTGGAAGATCGGGATGCCCCGGGAACGTCAAGGCAAGGCCATGAAGAGCCTTGGGATGTGGTCGGTTACATTACGAGCTTCATTGAAGACTTTGCTAGGGCCTTTGACTTGTTCCTACGTGCTCTTGATGGAGATGGAACCGGTTGTAGCATTGTTGAAAAAGAATGAAGATTGCACCACCTTGGTTTGACGGAGTTCCACAAGAACCGTCTCATTTTATAAATCTTTTCATTGTAGTTCTCTTGGATTTTTTTTGGTAAATTCTTGTAATTTTGGATTGTCGATGAGAGATGTGAGGGAGAGAGTTTGATGTTGAGTTTGAGTTTATTTGATAGGTATGAAGTGAGGATGATTCCTAGAAAAGATTCGCTATGATAGAGCTTGGGTAGTAAGGACGAGGATCGGATTTTTGAAGCTTGGAGCAAGCTTTTGAGATTGTGGAAGTTGAAGAAGGCCCATCCCGACCGGGATGAGGCGTCCCGACCGGGAAGGGTAAGGCATCCCGACCGGGAAGGGTGCCATCCCGATCGGGATGGGTGTACTAAATTTCGAGCATGCTGTGGGTCCGTCCCAACCGGGATGAGGGCGTCCCGACCGGGACGAGTGAGGTAACCCGACCGGGACCAACCATCCCGACCGGGATAGTCCTCTACTCCCCCTTTGTGTTTCTTCTTCGACAATTGACTCCACCCAACCATTTTATGCCCCCTCCCAACCTCCCTAGCTATCCTAGCCTTATCATATGCCTCATTTATTTCATTGACATGCCCTCACTCCATTTCCTATCCACTTTACACCGACTATCTCATCAAATCCCACCCCTTACCATTACTACCTCTACCGTGAGTTCTTCTTGAGTGTGAAGCGAGACGGCAACCGAGAAGAGAAGCGACGAGCCTCTAATGATCATTGAGACGATGGAGCAAGTGAGTTACTAACCGCTCGGTTTGGGTAACTATCCTTACTTTTCCGTCTTTTTATCGCTTATTTTCTCTTATTTGCCCCCTTCCCCTTGAGTCACGGTATCTTAGTGGCCTTCAAGGCCATAGTATGGTTGCTCCCGACTCCCGATGACGTGATTGCGTCGAGAGTCAATTGTTTAATCCAATTTTACAAGATTTTTAGGAGTTAGTCGGATTTGGACGGAATCCGGGCTAGGTGACTTGATTACACCTAGCCCTCCCCTCCCATTTCCTTTTGTTTCCTTCTTTTTATTTTCTTCCCCCTTCCATATCTTTTCTTGTCTCGGCCCATGGTGACTTGATTACACCCCGGCCGAACGCTTTCTACCCTTTTCTCCATCTTTTCTTTTTGATTTTTAGCCTTATTTTCGTAGTTTCTTTTCCTTTTCTTTTGTCTCTCCGCACACTACGATTGAGCATAAGAGGACATTGCTCGGTTTAAGTGTGGGGGAGCGATATTCTATCGTAGTTACTTTTATTTTTTTCCCTTTTTCGAAAAACCTTTAAAAACCCTAAAAATTTGAAAAAATTTCACAAAAATCAAAAAAGATTTTCTTTTGTGTGTTTTTCTTTTGTGTCTTTGTGTCGTATATTGGTTTTGTATTGTGTGTGTTTTGCATCCCTTTTCCTTATAGGTTGCTTAATCACCGTTGTTTGGAAAGCCTTGAAGACATCCGGTAACATCTTCTAACCCTCTTTCCCTCTTTATTCCTTGTGATGCTTGGAGAAGGTTGTGTTGAGGTGTGCTCGGGTGGAGCTTGTACATACTTGTGGTGGTTTTGATGACTTGTTTGGAATTTCGGGGTGGTGTGTGCTTTGTTTATGTGTTCGTTTTGTCTTGTTTTGTTTTATTTTGTTGCCTTTTTGTTTCTTTTCCTTTCATTCTCGTTGAGTCCTTGTAATGTGTTATGTTTGTTGAGTCTTGTGTGTAAATGGTTTTCGAAAACCCGGTTTAGAGGTTAGTGTGTGAGTGTCTATTTCCCTTCCTAGTAGTGTAAACCGAGTCTTGGACTTTAATCTAGTAGAATGACCCTAAATCAATGAATTCGTTGGTCCTTTACCTTGAGTCCACCTAGCTTACTAGGAATTTACTACGGGATTTGCATTTTGACCATTATGACCACCCACGGTGTGAAAAGGCCTTAGTTGCCGAGTCCCTTCCCTTAGGTGACCGTGTTTAGGATCGTTTGATTAGTCCAAGTTCTCCCCCTTTTTGTGGGTTTGAAAGGGGATGCGCACTCCCGACTCACCCATTTCCCTACCTCCTACACATATCACACAATAAATTGCAATTTGTTGATTCTCTCTTTCTTAATTGTCAAGAAATGCCAAAAAGCCAAATCTTGCCAAAAAAAAGGGCAAAGAAAAGAAAAGAAAGAAAAATGAAATAAAGAAAAGAATGAAGAAAAAGAAAAGGCACAAAAGCCAAAAAGAAAATAGAAAAGAAGAAAAAGAAATGGCATGGCAACAAACAAATCAAAACGTCGAAAAGAAAGAAAATGCCAAAAGAAAACCCGTCTCACAAAAAGAAATCCCCAAAAAAATAAGCCTTTTTTCCGACTTTTTCCGTGAAGAGCCTACCAAAGGACCGAGTCCCGAGGAAGGATGATAGCGGCATTAGTCGGTCTTCCCTCATTTTGCATGTTTACCACCTTTTTACTTGGACTAGTTAGGCGGTTCTGGACACGGGACGACCCTCTTGGCTCACGCTAAAGGGGGCGGGGTCTCACTTACCTACAGTGTCAACTAACACCGTGGTTCTTCACTTTCCACTCCGCCGATCGTCCTGTAGTACGTTTTTAGAAAGTTAGGAGGACCTAGGTAAGTTACCAACGTTTTTGTTGCTTTATCGTCATACTATTAGGGTTTAGTTCACCTTGATTTGTATTGCTAGCTTGGGAACGTTGTCACTTACCTCGAGTCCTAAACCGGTGCTTCATTCACCGCTTTTAGAGGGAAGCGGTATTTCTTTTGTTTTGGGTGCAACCGATTGTGTGTTTGTGTGTTTGTTTATGTGTTTGTGTCCGGTTGCATCCACAGTTTTGTCGCAAGACCCAACTTGCCTTGCGGAGTTCACTTTTCCTCTAAGTGTACTCGCGTGAGTTGAAAGGGCGTAGGGTGCGCTAATACCCACTCGGTTAGTCTAGTACTTAGTTTGTGCTTACTCGAGGGCGAGTAAGGGTTAAGTGTGGGGGAGTTCATAATTGTAGTTTGTAGTGCCTTTTTCAGTATGTTTTGGTCCCATTTCCTTGTGGAATCGCTCCTTGGGAGCGATTTATGGGCTTCTTATGCTTCCTTTAGTTCGTTTCAGGTTCCCGAGACCGATTTGGAAGAGTTGGAGCGATTCCGACTCTTATCATTACACATTTTGGAGCCAACGGAGTAAAGGAACGATGACTCGATGCCTTGGAATCGACCCCGAGACCTTGGGACCCAATCCCGAGCCTCCGAGACCCGATACCGAGTCCCGAGAATCGGCGAGAAACCCATGAGAGGCAAGGAGGGACCAAAGAGCTCTTAAGGGAGGCCTACAAGACCCATCCCGTTCGGGATGGGGTGCGCGTTAAAGGGTGCTGCTGTAGGCCCGTCCCGGTCGGGACCAACCCGTCCCGATCGGGATGAAAGGCCGTCCCGGTCGGGACTAACCCGTCCCGGTCGGGACCGTGGACCTGGCAGCCTCACTCCTTTCTTTTCTTCTCCTTCATTCTTGTACCCATATATATACTCCCCCCTTGTAATGTTAAGACATCTTATCATAGTTTAGCATTCCTTAAGCCTCTCTACAACCCTAAAACCCTAGATTTACTTTCACTCATTAGTTTTAATCTTCCTTTAATCTTAGTTAATGTTTAGTAAATCTATTGTAATTAGTTCTTGTATTAAGAAGTTCTTGAAGATTGTTCCAAGCTTGACAACCTTGGGATTCTATTTGGGTTCTTATTTATACAAGATTGCATGTTTTCATCTTTTTAGTGTTGGTATAATCATCTCTACTCTTAATCTTGTTTATTTAATCTTGTTTGAATCTTTTCATATTGTTATTGTTATTGTTCTTGTTATTCATTATGGATGTTTGTTTTGTGGTATTGATTTCTCTTGTTATTGTTGGTTTTCTTTTCATCATGAGTGAGTAGTCTTCTTTGTGGGGTTAGTAGGGGGATTAGGGGTAGATTATGGTTGATTAAGGTTAATTAAGGGAAAAGGGTGAATCTTTGTTGTCAGTCACATTGTGGGCACTCTATGTGTTTGTTGATATGCTTGTATGAGTTGTAGTGGCCATGCTTCCCATACTTGTGCTCATCTTCTCATTGTTTGTCTATTATGTGGAAATGTTGAGAATAGTCGTAGTCACGAGAGTGCGGACTAGGGTCTAAGTTGCGAGAGCCCGGACCCACCTTGACATCGGTCTAAGTTGCGAGAGCCCGGACCGACCCTAGCAATTAGGAGACACCTATACCCTTGATCACCCCAATTACCCTTCTACTCCTATGAACCCGACCTACCCCA